>CM031917.1:17082584-17164617 GCA_018703695.1 Prunus fruticosa
GTTTTACTTTAATGATATTTTAAGTATTTATTTAATGCTAATTATTTTTTATTGTTACTTAATATGAAGATATAGAGCATTTATGCTAAATTAAAAAAAAAAAATCATTTATGATTCCCTAAACTAGAGAGGTTGGTTGGAGTTGAAATTTTATAGGAGCTCCAAAAATAGCTTTCTAGTATTTTTACCTAAATTTTAACTAAAAAATAAGGAGCATGATTGTGGATGCTCTCAGTAGATATAAAGACTAGGCTAGCTATCTAAACCACTTCTTCATACAAACAATATTACAGAAGAGCTTTATTAGTTAGCTACTAATTACTTATACCAAACTAAGTTGGTATATATTAATTAGCGGCGAATATTCTTGGGGTATTCTCTTATCTCTATCCCCCCAAATAGCAGGGCTGCGTCCTTGCTATTAAGAGCAGAGTGATCATTCTTGAGTTGATGATGATGAGCTGGTTGGTCTTGGAAAAATGGAGGCCTCATGCTTGTAACACCCCGACCCAAAATAAGTTCACTATTTAATTGATTAAATTAAATTAAATTAAATTTCTAATTTTTCACTCGAGTAAGGGAATAAGGGTCAATTTTTATCCGAAGAGAGTTTGGAGCAATGAGTGGTGTTTTTAGGAAGCTCGTACTGAGCCGAGTCCGTAGACACGTAGTGGACTCGATTCGGAGTTGTAACGAAAAGTTACGAGGTAAAAACCCTTAGTGGCAAAACTGTAAATAAGTGGAACTTGAATTTTAATTCAAACCAGTTTTTCTTTTCTATTTTCTCATTTCTCTTCTCTCCCGTGCATCTCTCTTTCTCTCCCGTCAACTCCCTCCCTCTCTCTGCAAAACCCCAGCCACCACCACCGACCACCGTAGCCCCCACCGCCGGAGCCAAGTTGACTGGCCTGGACCTGCCGCCTCCTCCCCCCGCCGGAGCCAAGTTGACTGGCCTGGACCTGCAGCCACCAGAAAAAAACCCAGAAAATTTTCTGGTTTTTGACAGATTTTGCAATCCTTCGTTTTCCTTCGTGTCTCAACCGAATTGGACGAGTGAGGTATGAAAATTCATCTATTTTTCGTGCTCTAGCTGCCTGTTGGTTAGGTTTCCTGAAATTTTGAGAATTTACAAGTCAAATTTCGAAATTTAGCATCAGCCGATTTTCAGTTGGCATTTCGGGCCACTTCCGGCCATTTTTTGGCCTTCACCCAAGAAGAAAAGTGGTTCCAAATTAGATGTATTACCTAGGGTAGGAGTTTGGAGCCAAAATACTAAGTTTTTCCGGTCACCGGAATATGATCAAGCCACCCACGCGCGGCGGCGCGTGGGGCGGCGCGTAGGCAGTCCGGCAGAGGCCACATTTTATCCTAGAATGATCCTTACGTTGTCACGAGCGCGTAGGAGTTTACGGATCTCAATTTGGATATCGTTTGGGCCTCGAACGAATTTTACATAATCTATGATTTTCGGGTTTGATGTGTTTGGACCGTTAGATCAAACCCAATTTCACGTATGTTGTTCTTGGTATTCCTAGGATCGTATAGGAATTCGCGGATAGTGAATCGGAGCCCCGGATGTTCCGATTCAATTATTTAAAGTTTATGTTTTACGATAACCGTTCGATCGTGAGTTTTGACCGTCCGGATTCAGAGTGTCTTCCAAGACTTTTCCAGCGTTTGAAACTCTTAGGTGGACCCTAGGAGTGTCTCATTCCTCGTGCATACTAGAAACCCGGAAAAAATTAGGATTTTATTTTTAAAGTCTTATTTTGAAGAGTTGGATTTTAATATCGTATTCCTATTTTGTATTCAATTATTCATATGTTGGATATGTTGTGTTATAAAGTTATTTGCAATTTATATGGGTTTTGACATATAAGTATCTTGAAGTATATAAGTGTATTATTGGGAAAGTGTTGGCTTGTTGAGATTGTGTGAGGTACTTTGGGGTGTTGTGAAACGAAGAAAAGTATGAGTTTAGAATGTCAGGATGGAGTGCTATAAGCACTACCCTGTGTACCTCCCCTGAAATTGGATTGTGATTATGGAAATTGGGATACTTGGAAATGTCGAACCCGGGGCATACCTTAACGGGTGTCGCTGTAGACCCTTAATTGGGTAGTCTGCGCGCGTAGGACTGTTTACAGGCGTACGGGTCTTGATTCTTCGTCCGTACGTGCTGGCTGAGAGCTAGTCCCCCAGTTGGACGGCTTGTCCCTAGCCACATAGTCCGTTTGAGGGCTGATAATTGTGAGCTAGCCAACAATCCCCTGTTGGATTGTTTCCCCGGTACAATTAGGTGTGTCATATATATATATATATATATATATATATAATATCTCTTATATTATATAACTATTCCCTTGTTCTTGTTTTTGAGTGAGGATACTTCCCCGCTCGTCGTGCCAATGGGCACGGGTTTTGAGAGTTTGGTTTGAGATTTATAATGGAAGGGATGGATGGGTTGATTTGAAAGTTTCACTGAATTTCGGATTTTGCTCGGGTTTGAGCAAACTGTATATGTATGAATATGATGGTTTTTAATGTATTGATTTCATGCATGGTTTTCTAACGGTGGGGTTATATTACTTTGGTTTAAATTGAACTAACTTTGTTTTGTCCACTCACAATTTTCTGTTTTGCGCCCCACAGCCGGAGTTGACTGGAACGAGCCGCAGGACCGTGTTTTGTGCTCCTGTTTTCACGAGCTTCAGCACTTGAGCCTTCTTAGGGCCTCTGTGCTATGTAAAATCGTTAAACTTCCTTCCCACTTGTATTTTCTTTGAATTCTGTTAGATGCTCTGTTATTGCCCAGTTAGAAATTGGTATTTTGAGGCCGGAGGCCATGGTTTGTAAACGCTATGTATTGTGTAATGCATGCTGACTGTTGGGATGTAAAATAACTGTGTTTTAACAGGTTAAAATTTTTGGGATATGTCCTGTTTCCAGGGGAGACTCTGCCAAAATTTTGGTAGAAAGTCTCGGTTATTAGTAAGTGGGCCCGGCATCTGTAGGGTGCCGGATATTCAGGACAGGATCCGTCCCGGTTTCCGAGGAGATTCGGGGCGGGTCCTGTCAATGCCCCTCCCGGCGGGGCGGCCATATAACTTGTCTAGCATGGCAAAAGCCTCCCTTCCAAGCTTTGCTACCTCTTCCTCAGTTGCGAGAATAATATTGCGAAAATTTATAGTGTGTGCACACACAAAACACAGATGCACTAATCAGGTAATTTGGTTTGCCTTTGTTTTCTTGGTAAAACGGTTAGCGGGCAAGCTCATTATATAAGAGTTAAAAAGGCAGCCTTCTGCGACCTTATGGGATAAGTTGGTTGGATAACATAGATATCCATTCTTTCCAAAAGGGCTTCTAACTTTCGGTGATTCCTTCATCAGAGACACTTTGAATTTTTGAGAGTTGGGGGCTTTGCTTAAGTTGGAAATATTACAAAAGTGCCTTATAAAGTATTGTAAATAGCACACTATTGGATTAATGTATATATGGGAGATTCTTGGGCCTCGTTTGGTTCGCGGAAAAGATTTGATGGGAGATTATTTCCCATGTCTTTCTCAAGGGATGGGAAATGGAAGATTTTTTTCCCATGTTTGGCAATGCTGAGAAAGTAATCAGGAAATACTACATTATTTCATTTCATATATTTGGTTTGCTATGGTGGCTTTGGATATGATATGGATTTTGGTTTTGGTGCATTAGTTTATGTCGTTATCGGACTTTGAATTTCAATATCTCTAGAATTGCGGAATTGGTATGTATATATTGATAGGCTATGATTTTGGGAATTTTAAATATGGTGTTTTGGATGTTATTATCTTGTCTTATGGGATTTTTAGAGGTTGTATATTTCCTAAGTATATGAATAGTATTTTGAATATTAATAAAATTGAATGGGCTTATTTAGTCTTGGTGTTTTTCTTAATTATTGTTTTAATATGGTTTTCAAAAAAGAAGTATGGGTATTATTTTATTATATATATATTTATGTTATATGGAAACGATTTGTTTTGGAAATTGGATTTTGAGAATATTATCTTTATTATATATTAGTTTATGAAAGTGGATTTTGGATCTTGTCGATGAAACGCCATCTCATGTACCCCCCTTGGATACTGATATTGGAATTGATGGTGTAATACCTTGAAAAATTTAAGGTGGATTTTCATATTTTAATGAAAAATAATATTATTGTGGAGAATGATTATGGGTATTTTTATCAAAAATTTTTGGATTGAGATTATTAAATTAAGTATGTTTAATTTCAAGTTGGACAAATATGACCAAAATACCCCTAGGTGTGGATAATTACCAAAGTACCCTTGTAGAAAAAAAAGGGAAGGAGGCAACGTGTAAGCCAGGCATTCTTCTCTCCTTCATTCTTCCCCCCTTCCCACTTACATTCTCTTCAAAATCTGATTTTGATCTCAATTTGGATGATTTGTAGACCTAGAATGGATGAGTCACCTAGTCTAGTCTAAAATTCTTCTCAATCTCTTCTTCCCATTCATTGTATTAGCACCCTCTTCTAAATGGATGACTCACCTAGCCTAAGGCTTTTCAATCATAAATTCACTCTTATCCTCATCATTCATTGTATCATCCTTTCTTCCACATTCACTTATCTTCATCCTCATTTTTCTTTTGTTCCTCTCCAAAATCCAAAATTTCGTCACTTCTTGAAGCTGCTGAGAACTCATATTTCGGAAGCTCAAATGAGAAAATTTCCTTTATAAAAGTTGTTCATTTCCATGATTCCTATAACATACTCAAATTTCAGCTCAATCCGACTAGTATAGGCTCTGAAACGTTGGTATGATCACAATAAGTTTACCATTTCCTGATTTCACAGCAGTATGCTCGGTTTCAGTTTGTTTCTGTGATTTCATGTATTCAAATGACTTTGGTTCCTTCATCAAAGTTGTTTGAAATGCTGTCTACTATAACATTTCAAAATGTCAGATTGATCGGACTTCTATAGCCACCTTGGGAATGTTTAGAGTGGAACTTGTTTATAGTTTTCAACCTTAGGTACTTCCCTCGTTTTCAGTCCAAAACACTCATATCAAAAGCTCAAAACACTATGGTTTCTTCATGATAGTTACTCCAAATTCTCCTCTTTATAACATATCCAAAGATCATCCAAACGCAATTATTATAACTCTCTAAAAATTGGTATGAACAAAACTTGTTCAATTGATTATGTTGAATCTCTTGTTATAGATATGTGTACTTTCTCTCAAATGGCTTGTTCCTTATCATTTAATTACTCAATTTTAGTCACTATCATCTCAAGTAAATGGTTCTTTGAAGGCTTGAAGCTCATCTTTTTATTGTCTCTTTGAGTACTAGTTTTAACCCAAGTTTTTGGTTGGAATGCCTCAAGTATATATATATATCTTTCAAATGGTGTTCTTGTGAAGTTCTAGATTAATTCGATGTGATTTTTGTTCCAATTTCATTTTGGGATTTTGGTACATCAAAATGAATATCTCAAGGGTTATTTCAAAGTTGGTTTTGTGCCATTTGAATTTAAATTGATTTTTTTGTGAAATTTCTATCATTCAGGAATTGTTTTGATTCTGCTACATACCCTGTTTTGAAGTAAGTGTTTGAAAACTTCCTAAACTTGGATTTTCATGAAATTTCAGTATGTTTTACTTTCTCGTATTTTCTTCAGAGATCTGGAAAGTTTTATCTAGTTTGGTTGTAAATTGTAATTTTGGTGATTTTTCAAAATAAAGTGTACAAACCTGAAAAAAAAAGAACGTTATGCAGCCTAGTCTGTTTTGGTTTCTATTTTGACATGCTTCCTTAACCCTAATTTTTATCAAATTTTGAAATCTTTAATGTTTCTATGTCTAGTTGTGATCTGGAAAGTTTTACATTATTTTGATTTAAACTCAATATTTAGTGAATTTTCAAAGTTAATGTGTTCCAACCCAAATGTTTAGCAAAACTGAAATTTTAGTTTTAAATTGATGTTTTAAATTTTCTTTATGAGTTTAAAGCCGAACCACCTGATTTTAAACATCCCAAAGAGTAGAACTATTATAGGAGGGAATAGATTAGTTTTTCCTTAACGCTTGGTTCTACGCTTGCTTGGATGTGAGATTAAGAGAGTAACAATCGGGTCAAACAACTCGTCAAGTGTATTTTGGGGTTTTAGGTCTACGTGCGCTAGTAGAACACTCAAATTTGTTTCCTTATTTCCAATGGATTTTAATCAGTAAATTATCTTAACTAGGTGTTCTACTCTGCGTACTTTCGAGGACGAAACCGCACAAGATTAAGCTAGCTGGACTTGAGGTAGGGTTTCCTGATTTCCCGATGATAGGGCTATATCACTTTTAATCTTGGTGCTTATATATATAGTATTATAAATATGAATATTATTGTTGCTTTGCTCGATGAATATTATTTGATGTTATGTGAATATTATTATTGATGTTGTGTGAATATTATTATTGATGTTTTTCCGTGGATATTATTTGATATTGGGTGAATATTATTATTCATGTGCTTAAGCATGATATATTATTGTTATTATCTGTGGCATTATTCAGCTGAAATAAATGATGTTTGTGCTGCACTACATATGCATCAGAAATACAGTGGTGTTTGGAGTGTGTGTGTGTCGTTTGAGATATATCTAAGGGGTGGGAGAAGACTTTAGATATATCTGAAAAAATGTGGAATATATTCAGGTGACAGGAGCAGAGCTTGAATATATTGAGGTGATGGGAGCAGGGCCTTTAATGATAAGTGAAAGTTGAGAAATTTGTAAGCAAAAGAAAATTGGGTTAAGGGACGGATGGGCGCTAGTTCATATTTTAGGGTATTCGGAGCCACAGTGGTAAAACGCATGGTATGGGACATGCATGCTTGTTGCCCTAGGATATGAATTAGTGGGATTAGAAGGGAGTGAGTTCATGGCATCACTGCATATGCAAATTTATTTATTTGGTATGATTGCATAATTTGTATATCTTGTGTTGTTTGATGCATGACACTTTGATTAACTGTGATAGCTGACTTTGAGGGTTTTGACGGTACTCTCCTGGGCATTAGAATTCTCATACCCTAATAGATTGTGCAGGATTAAAGAAGAAGTTTGAGGAAGCGGGTTCAACCAAACTGCTGGTCTTTTATTGTTAATTTGTGTAATTAATATTTGTAAGTAGTTAACCGTTTGTTAAAGAGCTTAGTGTGTAGTTAACTACAAGCTACTGCGACTTTGATTTTGTAATGTTAAGTAAAATTTGTATTTTTGTGGCTCTATTTCTTATCATATCATGGTTGAAGGATTTTATTCTTATAACTATGGTATGACTCACACCATGATTCGGGAATATCCTTATTTTCGAATCGGGTCGTGACAGATGAATGCTTGGATATGTTGGAACCTGGGCACCCTTGACGGGGTGTTTCGTAGACCCTTAGCGAGGTAGTCTGCACGCATAGGACTTGTCACAAGCGCACGAGTATTAAGGATTCTGTTGTGCGTGTTGGGAGCCTAGTCCCCCGATTGGACGGTTCGTCCTTGGCCACATGGTTGTTGAGGATTCCTCCGTGTGATTCAGCCAAACAATCCCAGGTTGGATTGTTTCCCTTCCCCGACACTTGGATACTCGGATATGTATACTCGGATATGTTGGAACCCAGACACCTTTGGCGGGGTGTTTCGTAGACTATTAGCTGGGTAGTCTGCACACGTATGACTTGTCAAGGAGCACGAGTATTGAGGATTCTGTTGTGCATGCTGGGAGCCCAGTCCCCTGGTTGGAAATCTTGTCCCTGGCCACATGGCTGTTGAGGATTCCTCCATGTGGACTAGTCAAACGATCCCCAGATTAGATTGTTTTTCCCATGGTACATGATAATGGTGTGAGGTGTGTGTGTATGTATTTATTCGTGAGTACTCTGACAGGTATGAACGTTTGATTATGGTTTTGAAAGGGTTGTTCGGCAACATACGTCTTGGATAGGGTATGGTTGCGGGAAAGAACTGATAAAAGGAAAGGAACTTGTAATGTATTCAATGTGTGCTTTGTCGAATTTGATGTTGTAAATGAATCTAAATTTAATCTTTAGTATTACTTTAAATAATCGTATATTATCTGAATCGTGATTGTTGATTGAAGAACTACGTGTGGCTTGATCCCTCACTAAGGGTACGTAGGTAGCCTGGGGACTGAGCTAGGTGCAGCCGCGAGATAAACTATAGTTTTGGAACTTTAATTTGGTCATTGGGATCTATTTATTAGATTTGTTGAATTTGGCTTTGAAATTGTCAGTGGCCTGAAGCCCGATTGAAACTTAGGCAAGATTAAATGCCTGTTTATATTCCAATTTTTACTGAAGGGATGTGGTTAAAATGTGTTTGTTGTTGTGACGAGGCTAAAACTTGTTTTAGGTTGATGAATGATTGTGGATTGAGTCTTTACAACTACTTATGACTGTGCCTGGAGGGTAGACTGCATACCTGAAGTTTGGGAATTTAAAATTGTGTTTTGATAGGTTGAAAAATTTGGTTAAGTCCGTTTTTCAAGGGAGACTCTGCCGAAATTTCGTAGAAGTCTCATTCCTCTTTTCCCTTGTTTTTAGGGGATAAGGATGTTTGAAATTAGTAAGTGGGCTCAAAATCGGTTTGATGTCGGAAAAACCACAGGATCCGTCTCGGATTCTAAAGAATTTGGGGCGGGTCCAGTCTTTTCTTGGGAAAAAAAATTAAAAAACCCCGAAGCTGCAAAATTGAGTATTTTAATAAGAGTGATTCCCTTACTGAGTATTACTTATTATTTGATTTAGGATCAATATCAAAGAATTCTGTTGAACGTTTTTGTGTCCTTAGTTAGACTTCGGATATATAAAAAATAACAATATTGCCCATATTGTATAGTTAAAAACTTTGAGAATCAAAGTATGAAGAAAAAGGGATCTTGGGGAGATGAATGTTGTTGGTTTTTTTGGAAAGATAGAGTACATTAGGGTGTATCAGAGGTATTTTTGGTAGTTAAATAGTGTGTATTTTGTTAATTTTACATTTTGATTTGAATATTAGGGTGTACTCAGTTAATTTTAGGATTCATTTAGCAGCGCTCATAGATTATCTTTTTAAAAAACTCACACAAATTGAGAGCTGCATAAATTATTCTCTCAAATAAACTTATTTAAGGGGTACTTTTGTAGAGCTCAATTTGTATTGTATATCAACAATTTGAATTGTCTATGTCATAGATTATGTCGCTTTAAAAAAGCACCTGAATTAATTTTTTTTTAACCATTTGATTGAATAGTAGTCATTTATTAAGTGTTTGTCCATTTACCTCATCACATTTATATATGTTTGAATGGTTTACAATTTGTTCAGATAAATGAAATACAAAGTGGATGAACACTAGAAAGTGTCTTATTTGAAAAATATCGAAATAAAATGATAACTATACACATATTTGTTTATTTTTGGGTAAATGACGGAAAACCCCCCCTGGACTATTGTGACTGTCGAAATGTCCACCCTGGAATTTGTTTTCAGCCAATTTAGCCTTCGTATTAAATTTAATCGTCAATTTCACCCCTGCCGTTAGGTTTTCCCCAATTTCATCCAAATGGCCGTCAAAAAAACCACGTGAGAGGGTAATATCGGCCTTTCACACCTCAGCCCGCAGCCCCTTTGAGTGCTTCCTTCGTATGGTAAATTCCCAAATCAAAGTTAGGGTTCGTTCACTTTTTCGAAAAATTTATGTTGCAGGCCTACGAAGGTGCTTGAGAATTTGAAATTGTTTCTTAAGAGCTCAGATTGTGTTAAGAAAAAGACGCCAAATGAAAGGTGTACTATTAAGGTGCGAGTCATAAAGCTCCCACCTTCTTTAACTAAGGTGCTTGAGGAGAATTCTGGTTTACTTGGAGAAATCATTCGAAGGTAATGCCCAGAACAATAAAAGTTTGGGCACAAAGATTTCAAGGATTGAAGAAGATGAGAATCCGACTGAAGCACTGACGAAACGTATCATGGATGCTGTGGAGAGTGATATTTATTCTAGTGGTGAAAATGACAAGGATCGGGTTGAGAAATGTAAACTGAAGTGGCAAAAACTTCTTAAAAGGATATGGGCACTTGGCCCTTCGGAGGTTGGTCCTAACATCCTGCTTACTCCAGACCTTAAAGGAAAGGATATTGATGGCCCTGTCCTCATCCGCGGCAACTCTCACGTATCTGAAAATTAGGATTTGTGGATGCTTGTGGCAGTGGAAATATAGCTGGTGATACATCTTCAGAAGTAACTCAAGCATTGTATGAGGAGGCAGAGAGCCTTGAAAGCAGTGTTGTAACACCCCGACCCAAAATAAGTTCACTATTTAATTGATTTAATTTAATTTATTTTAATTTTTAATTTTTTCACTCGAGTAAGGGAAAAAGGGTCAATTTTTATCCGAAGAGAGTTTGGAGCAACGAGTGGTGTTTTTAGGAAGCTCGTCCTGAGCCGAGTCCGTAGACACGTAGTGGACTCGATTCGGAGTTGTAACGAAAAAGTTACGAGGTAAAAACCCTTAGTGGCAAAACTGTAAATAAGTGGAACTTGAATTTTATTAAAACTCAGATTTTCAGTTTTATTTTCTCATTTCTCTCTCTCTCTCTCCCGTGCGTCTCTTCCTCTTCGGTTTGCCCAGCCACCTTCTAACCTTCGCAGCCACCATCTCTTCCTCTTTGACCGAGTGTCTTCCAAGACTTTTCCAGCGTTTGAAACTCTTAGGTGGACCCTAGGAGTGTCTCATTCCTCGTGCGTACTAGAAACCCGGGAAAAATTAGGATTTTATTTTTAAAGTCTTATTTTGAAGAGTTGGATTTTAATATCGTATTCCTATTTTGAAATAGGTAATCCGACTCCGCCTTCAAGAGGCAGGACCCTCTCGGGGTCACGGCGCTTGGGACTACTTGTGAGTGGACTTTGTTTTCAAATAATAGCATGGTTTTATAATGAAATTTATATGCATGGAGATTTAAATGATTTTATGCAAACCCATCCTTTTGTATTCAATTATTCATATGTTGGAGATGTTGTGTTATAAAGTTATTTGCAATTTATATGGGTTTTGACATATAAGTATCTTGAAGTATATAAGTATATTATTGGGAAAGTGTTGGCTTGTTGAGATTGTGTGAGGTACTTTGGGGTGTTGTGAGATGAAGAAAAGTATGAGTTTAGAATGTCAGTATGGAGTGCTATAAGCACTACCCTGTGTACCTCCCCTGAAATTGGATTGTGATTATGGAAATTGGGATACTTGGAAATGTCGGAACCCGGGGCATACCTTAACGGGTGTCGCTGGAGACCCATAATTGGGTAGTCTGCGCGCGTAGGACAGTTCCAGGCGTACGGGTCTTGATTCTTCGTCCGTACGTGCTGGGTAGAGTATCAGTCCCCCAGTTGGACGACTCATCCCTAGCCACATGGACGTTTGAGGGCCGGATAAGTGTGAGCTAGTCAAACAATCCCCAGTTGGATTGTTTCCCCGGTACAATTAGGTGTGTCGTATACCAATACTATATCTCTATTATATACTTATATATTTATATACAGCTATACATTTATTCTTGTTTTTGAGCGAGGATACTTCCCCGCTTGTCGTGCCAGCAGGCACGTGTTTCGAGAGTTTATTTTGAGATTTATATGGAAAGATTTGGATGGGTTGATTTGCAAGTTTCACCGAATTTCGGATTTTGCTCGGGTTTGAGCAAACTATATATGTATGAATATGATGGTTTTTAATGTATTGATTTCATGCATGGTTTTCCAACGGTGGGGTTATATTACTTTGGTTTAAATTGAACTAACTTTGTTTTGTCCACTCACAATTTTCTGTTTTGCGCCCCACGCCGGAGTTGACTGGAACAAGCCGCAGGTCCGGTGTTTTGTGCTCCTGTTTTCACGAGCTTCAGCACTTGAGCCTTCTCAGGGCCTCTGTGCTATGTAAAATCGTTAAACTTCCTTCCCACTTGTATTTTCTTTGAATTCTGTTAGATGCTCTGTTATTGCCCAGTTAGAAATTGGTATTTTGAGGCCGGAGGCCATGGTTTGTAAACACTTTACTTTGTGTGATGCATGCTGGCTGTTGGGATGTAAAATAACTGTGTTTTAACAGGTTGAAATTTTGGGATATGTCCTGTTTCCAGGGGAGACTCTGCCAAAATTTTGGTAGAAAGTCTCGGTTATTAGTAAGTGGGCCCGGCATTCTTTGGATGCCGGATATTCAGACGGGATCCGTCCCGGTTTCCGAGGAGATTCGGGGGCGGGTCCTCTCAAGTGTTGTATCTGGGTTTCAAGTGAGAGTTGCAGGCCTCCTGGGAATTGACCATACGAAGGAAGCACTCAAAGGGGGCTGGGGGCTGAGGGCTGAGGTGTGAAAGGCCGATATTACCCTCTCACGTGGATTTTTTTATGGCCATTTGGATGGAATTGTGGAAAACCTAACGGCAGGGGTGAAATTGGCGATTAAATTTAATACGAAGGCTAAATTGGCTGAAAAAAATTTCCAGGGTGGACATTTCGACAATCGCAATAGTCCAGGGGGGGTTTTCCGCCATTTACCCTTTATTTTATATAAATATCACCACAAACATAGAATAAACAGTTTTGCAAAACAACAGAAAACTTCTAATACTCAAAAAACGCATCCTTGAGCTTACATAATAGGAACAGAACAACTGCCTTTTTCCACAACACTTCTATTCAACTGATCGCATCTTATATCTTCTTCAGTTGCATTATTTGCGAAATTTGTTCCTCTGTTTGCAAATATGAAGCATGTTTCAAACATCTAGCATATTGCTGAAACATCTACCACTAGATCACATCTTACAAAAGCTATTCCTCTGTATTTTTTCTTCAGTAGCATTACTGTTGGAATATCTAACATTCCTTAATTTCCACTTATATAGAAGGTAAACATCATGAGGTTCTAAATTGTTACTAAAATTAATCGTCAATTGTTCGATTAAATGATTTCCAATTGATTGATTTTTACTAAAAATGATGTTTAAATTATCATTTAGGAAATCAACAATTCCGATTATCATCAAAACCCTTTTTTCAAGCTGCTGATGACTTGATCATATCTTCAGTTTCGCAAGCATGCATTCAAGTCGAATTAATGAGAGAGAGAGAGAGAGAGAGAGAGAGAGAGAGAGAGAGAGAGAGAGAGAGAGAGAGAGCGCCTAAAAACTTTAAAGCACACACGATGGAGTAGTACTGATATTACAAGTAGGGCATAATTAGAAAGATGTTGGCAGTACAAACCAAATAGACTTCCATTACATATATATACTATACTATACTATTGATCCCATATAATTAATTAAGCCGCATGCTTCCCTTAGTAATATAATTAAACAGCTCTATATCTAAAGCTGTAGGAAGATTTAGCTTATAACCAAAGGATCAATAGTAGCCATTGTATTAGTTTCAGTACAAATGCATTCATGAGCATATAATTAACTAATAATAACGCCTATTGATGACCGGGTTTCGTTTACTGGTACGAGTAGAATTCGTACCATATATTTCTGTGACACATATCCCACCATAGATTCGCACTGCCTCGTCAGAGCTGATGACAGGCTTATTGTAATTAGGCCTTTGCAGCTTCTGTGGAGCTCCAAGATTCTCCATGTTGGCCGCTGCTACTGCTGCTGCCGCCACTGCGCCTCCATATTGACCTTCTTGATAATCACGAGAAGGTGTAGGAGCAGAAGAAACTTGATTCCCCATGTTAATTACAACTTAAAACTGATTACAAGTAGTTTTGCTTTGTTTTGAATTCCTTGGGGGCCAAGCCTCATTATATAGTAGTCTCATCATTAGTCACACAAGCTTATAATTCTTTGATTAAAAGAAAATTAGAACTCCCTCCATAGTGCACTTCTCGATTTAGTATATATGCTATACATGCTTTATTCTTCTCATACCATTAAAAAAAGAGATAAAAAAAAAGAGAGGATTTCCATGAGTCAATAATAATTGGATTCAGTACTCCATTAAAAAAAACAGAATAGCTAGATTGATTCTTGTTTTTCCTGCGTCCTGTGCTTTTTTTTTTCGCAGTTATGATATTAGATTTAGTGTGAGATAAATGATAGCAGATCTGTGTTTCTATATTATTAACAATAAGATCTCTTCACCTTTCGAAATGATACTTGCATTTGTTTTTTTAACGTATAACACTTTCATTGTAAAGTAGCTTTCCATAACTTTTTTATTTATTAAAGCTTAGGCAGAAAGGATGCCAAGTGAGACCCAAGTGAATCAGATTCCACACTGATTAGGTTTATGAACTTTCACAGTTCATATGAATCATTTACTAATCCCTTGATATAATATAATATTTACAATCAGGGCTAATGAAAAAGAGCCTTACATTCTAGTGAACTCCTATGATGAGTGTGTGTATATATATATAAAAAGTATGTAAAGGCGATCGATTCCAATTTTCAAACAGAATAAGATACCAAAGTCGGGCAGTGTCCACAATCCTTGCGTTCAACAATGTTTGGATCCTTAATTGAGGATAAGATATTTGAAGAAGCTTTTTGCATCTCTTTCTAATTTGCATACTTCATTTTTTTCTTCTAATTAATAGTCTAATCAACCTAACATGGTTTGTTGTCGCAATTCCAAAGGACTTCCCCCAAGATAAACACACATACACCCACGATAAAAATCTTTGACCATTGACACAAAGAATTAGAAACTTTCCTTCTTCTTGGTTCAAATTTCAGGCAGGAAGATAAAAAGAAAGCTCAATAATTATACGTATAAGTTCCTCTTCACTTTTGACTATTTTGACATTTTTTATTGTCATAGAAAAAATATTCTTTCTGATATTTAGACCTTAATCATAGCGTAAAACCTACGGCGTCTTTTATATCACATCACCATCTTTTAAGTTAAAATTTATGTGTCATATCGTATCTAATGATCACATTGCTAACTCATCAAGGAAGATAAAGCTCTCACTTTTGTATGAAATGCGACAGACAAATGATGATGGTTAATGAATGTGAAACTAATAGCGTGCGCACACACCATTTCTATAAGGATGTGAAGTTGCTGAGTCAGTCCATGGCGAGCCTTTAGAATGATGAGTAGTCAGTATAGTGCATTAGACCAATACCAGCGCTGGCCTTTACGCTTTCTACTTTAACTCTTTTTTTTTTTCTTCTTTGTTATTTTCTTACATGAATAAAATTATCATTGCAAGGAATTTGTTTTCTTCTCCTCTTTTCTTCTATTTTTTTTTTCAATAATAATAAATTTCCGTGAAAAATGATTACATAGCAAACAAGAGAGAGTATGCAGGAGAGGAGGGGCTAGCTTTTTATTTATTTATATAACATAAGAAGTGATTTCTACATATAATTACAAGCGGACACGTATATACATTTAGGTGGCAGAAAATAAGCTAGATTAGTATATAAAGACTGTAGGCTAGCTATCCTACATCTGATATACAAATATTGGAATCCATAGAGGAGAGCTTCCTTGTAATTTTATTTCTTGATTTGAAAAACAAAGTATTAGTGTGGCGTGCATATGCTTACGAATGGCAAGTTTACGTAACAAAATTATTCAATCCTGCAGTTTTTTGAAATCAGAGATAATAATTATGCTTCAACCCTCTAACTAAATGACACTTCCAAACCTATACTAAGTTCTAGGAAATACCAACACAATTTCATACTAACAAACCTAAAATTATGTATGTTGTTCTTGTGGATGATGAATCGATCTTGGCTATAAAAGATGAGACTTTTGCATCGTTGCACATCTGGAATTGGTGAGACTTTCCATTGTCCATTTCTTTAAAGTTTATGTACAAATATTTGAATCCTGAGGAGATCTTCCTTGTAATGTTATTTCCAGATTTTTTAAATAAAAAAAAAAGTATTAGTGTGGCGTGCATATGCTTACGATGGCAAGTTTACGTAACAAAATTATTCTGGCTTCTCTCAGGTTAGGCAAGGCCTGTGCTTGATATCTTCCTGGTAGGAAAAGATATTCTTGATCATATATATAGAGTCTTTCTCTTATCCAGACGTCCAGATTGTTTAGCATGCGGACCTCAATATGTTTCTTCAGTTTTCTCCTCTTATATATGCTGCCAAATGAAGCCACTACACTGCTATATAAAAATATCCAGTCGGTCCTGTAGAAGTTTACATCTTCAAATCATTTTTTACTATGAAACACAGCTGCAAACATTGTATAGGATTTTTCTCTTGTCCAGACATCCGGATTGTTTAGTGTGCGGATTCCAATGTTTGCAGTTGTGTTTCATAGTAAAAAATGATTTGAAGATGTAAACTTCTACAGGATCAATTGGATATTTTTATATAGCAGTGTAGTGGCTTAATTTGGCAGCATATATAAGAGGAGAAAACTGAAGAAACATATTGAGGTCCGCATGCTAAACAATCCAGACATCTGGATAAGAGAAAGACTCTATACATATATATATGTTTGCCCAAATTACAAATGGGCTACTTTAGAATATATATATAGGGAGCTTCAGTTGAGGGATTCCTCAAATTTGAGAGACATCTTTGGAGGGCCCATTTCGTATTGTATTTCACTAATCCAAATAGTCTATTTTGTAGATACTCATTCAAAGATCATCTCTACAAAAAATCACTTGAATCCGATATCATTTGACGACTCAATTAAATTATTGAAATTTTAGTACTTTCTTGAAACTCCGCGTATATTGATTTTGAAGGAAATAATTGGATATCGAAATGGTTTCTGATTTGTCTAATTTTTTGCAAAGATGATCAATGAATGTAGACTTACAAAATTGATGGTTTGGATTGTTGAAAAAAAAATCATAGGGAATCAATAGAAGGGGACTATATATATATATATATATATATATATGAAGTATGTGAATGCGATCGTATTCCAATTTTCCAACAGAAAAAGATACCAATTAAGGCCGGCCAGTGTCCCACAATCCCCAGCCACAACACAACCTTGCCTTCAACAATGCCTGGGTCCTCAATTGGGATAAGATATTTGAAGAAGCTTGAGGAATAAAATGCCTTAAGAGACTTTTGAATCTTTGAAGTGCCTTAAAAAGTATTATGAATGTATGGAAGATTCATTGGTGCTAAGAATTTCGTGGCAGGTTGACCCATGGATATGGTTGGTACAAAACACATTAATGAAAAATAGGAATAAGCACAAATTGTGGGAGGTGAAGATATTATCTTCCTAAAGAGATTGAAAGGAATCAATATCATACTTTATTTGGTTTCCATTGTTTGCTTGAGAGCTGCATACTATGGAACTTTCAAATAAACTTATTTGAGCGGTATTTTTGTAGAGCTTACTTTATATTGTATTTGAACAATTCGAAACTGTCTATTTAATAGATTAGAGTGCTATTGAACGAACATTAATATTAACTAAGTGCACCCTACTACCAAATTATTTAGTGAATTACTAATTTACCATAATATAAAATGATAAAAAAAAATATTGAATTGTAAAACAAATATAATTTTAATAAGTACACCTTACTAACACGAATCCTCTGGTTTTTTTTTTCCCCTCAATCTACATTGTAAGTGTATGCATTTTGTGATTTACTTTTGGCTTCCCTTGACAATTTTGTAATAGGACAATCATTGTATTTTCCTCAAGCTCTAGTTTAGATTAAGAATTACATCTCTAGGTGTTCTGATCTGGCTGCATTATGATGGACAACAATTTGTTTGACAAAGGTAAGTTTTGCATTGCTTACATTGCATTAACTAAATTCCTGAAAAATTATGACTAGTCATCTTTCCTTCGTATGACTAGTCAACTTTTGTAATGTTAGGATTGCCTGCTCACTGTTTCCAGCTGGACCCTACCTATTTGTTTTTGTCCTATTCTCTCGAAATTCTCTGCTGCCTTGTACTATTCTAACCTAGGAATTTTGGTGTAAAAACCTGGGCATTCCTCATTTGGCGGCTGTGACTTTGGGAGGCAAGTTTTGGAAAGTTTTTTTGCAAACTTTCGCTTCTTCCTCAAGAGTAACCTTCATATTTTTCATCTTTGAATTTTCCAAATTGTTTCTTTTTGAAAACTGCATTTGAAATATGAAAACCTCATCTTGCTAGATCAAACACTCTCTCATATATATCAAGGTCAGATTCAAGATTGATTTCTTCAAGAGTATGGTTTCCTGAAGAAATTGGTCATCTTCTCTTTTGAATCCAAATTTCGTTTTTGTCTGAGTTGGAGCTAGCTAGCTGGTGCCATGTGAAATTGGCACTTAGGTGACGAGGGGTAAATTAAATGACACTCAAACAAAAACACAACAAACTTCACACACTTTAGACCTTGACCAATACTCTTATGACTAGTCAACTGCGAGACATGAATAATCACAACCAAGAACATACACAGAGCATATCACACTACTACATTTCACCCTTTGCGTGACGACGTGAAATCCGTCGCTCGAAACAATTTTGTGCGACGAGTCAAATAAAGCATACCGCAAAGTTGTGCGATAAAAACTTTCGTCGCGCATAATACAGTTTGCGCGACAAATACAAGAAGCGTCGCATAAAGCCGTTGGGAAAACGCGAAAAAATAAATTTGTCGGTGAACCGTGCCACGCAGTTAATTTCATCGCGCATAATACAGTTTGCGCGACAAATACAAGAAGCGTCGCATAAAGATGTTGGGAAACTGCGGAAAAAATAAATGTGGCGGTGAACCTTGCGCGACAGTTATTATCGTCGCGCAAAGATGTTTGGCGCGAGGATGGGAACCCTTCGCGCATAAAAAGGCGCGAAAAGGAACCACTGTGCGTAGCATTTGGCGCAAAAAGTGCGCGACCGCAGATTGCGCGCGAGAATGTCTGCGCGCGCTTTTTGTGTGCGACGTAAAGTATAGCGACGGCCCAAATATCTTCGTCGCTCGAAAAATGATGTCGACAAAACCATACGTGACCGTGAAATAACGTTTGCGCGACGATAATACCGTTTGCGCGCAGAAAATTGCACGACGGAATAATGTTATTCGTCGCGCATATGTAATCAATCTTGCGCGACGAAAACATTATTCGTCGCACAAACTCGTCTTCTATACAACCTCAGCACGACCATGGCAGAGCTTAACTTGCAAAAAAAAAAACTACAGTTTTCCTCTGCTGTTCCTGCGTCTGTCTCAAGCGATGTTGGTCCACAAAACTCGTCATTTTCGTTTCGTTTATGAGTTGAGCTACTTCTGCCTCTGATACGGTCATTGGGTATGCATTTTTTGTCGTTATTCTAAATATTTTACAGTAAATTCATACTAACACCATTAATTTGTTTGTATATAGGTATTATATGCGATTAGCGATTTGTGGAGAACGAGTTAGAAGGTATTTTCGTTATTTTATGATATAAAATTTATTACATTATATTTATATTGATTTATGAAATTATGTTTATAATATGTTGTTAAATTATGCATGTATGTTAATGTACGAAGTTAATTGAAATTAACTTCGTACATTTTTTTTTTTTGTAAAGCTTAGTTCCCGTTCGAGGTTAGTTGGACCGCGCATGGGTGGGTAAACCACGACTACGGTCCAATTAATTCTTGAATTGTCCCATATTTTGGACAGTTTGAAATGCATAGTCATGTTACGTAGTTTACAGCTCCAGGATTAGGTTTCGATTGTGGAGATTTCGGTGTCGTCTCGGACGTTCTTCGGGGTAGTACGTAGGTATTTTATATCTACGGTACACCTCAAGAATTGTACCGAGATGCTGCTGAAATTCATCCACGTTGAAATGTAATCTCATGTAGCTGTAAATTACATGACATGACAATGCATTTCCGAATGGGATAGGGCCCTTACCAGAGGCATAAGGAAAGATTTTGTAGGAATACAACATGATTGTATTGTGATTGTGGTTCTAGGAAAGATGAGCAGAAGGTGGATACAGAACCCGAATAGGTGCGCAGGCGAATACTTGGATGGAATCGAGGATTTTATTGACTTTGCACGGACACACAACCCGGGTGCAACTAGAATCCGGTGTCCTTGCAGGAGGTGTAACAACATGTTGTGGGAGACAATTGAACATGTTCGCTTTCATTTAGTAAGGAATGGAATGATTGAGACATACATCACTTGGAATCAGCACGGGGAACAATTAGACATCGCTTCGTCTTCAAGGGCCACAAGAGTGGACAATGTTGAACCCATTGTGGATCCTAATGAACAAGTCAGGGATATTATAGATGATGCTTTTCCATTTGCATCGACCAGCAGCAATCAAGAAGGAGAAGATGACATGCCTACACCAATGGACAGTGCAGAGTTCGAACAGGATGAAAACCTCTTAAGAAATGTCAACCAAGAGTTATACCCGGGTGCGAGAGTTTTTCCGTTCTGACGGCGATTGTGGAGCTAATGCACGGAAAAATAAAGTATCGTATGTTGAACCTGTGTTTTCGATTACTTTTTGGGGGTTTTCAAGAAAATGCTTCCAATGGACAATTGTTTGCCGAAAGATCACGGGCAGGGCACAGAAGATGTTGAGTGGTCTTGGATTGGGTTATGAAAAGATCCACGCTTGCAAAAATAATTGTATGTTATTCTACAAAGAGTATGAAACATTGGATACATGCCCTATATGCAATGAGTCGAGGTTCAAACAGACATCTAAGACTAGAATGAGTAAGATTTCACAAAAAGTCATGCGTTATCTGCCCCTGAAACCAAGGTTGCAGCGATTGTATATGTCAACGCATACCTGCCACAGACATGAGATGGCATAAGGAAAAACGGGTAGACGACGATGTGATGCGGCATCCTGCAGATGGGGAGGCATGGAAAGATTTCGATCGAACGTTCCCCGAGTTTGCTGCTGATCCCCGAAATGTGAGGTTGGGACTTGCCACTGACGGATTCAATCCGTACGGGGTTCTAAACCAACACCACAACACTTGGCCGATTTTCGTATTCCCATATAATTTTCCGCCTTGGAAATGCATGAGAAAATAGTACATGATGATGACTGTTTTGATAACTGAGGATCCTGGAGGTCAATCGATGTGTACTTAAGGCCGTTGGTTGATGAGCTCAAAGATTTATGGACAAACGGGGTGCGAACGTACGATAAATCTACCTGGGAAGATGTTCACTTTGTGGGCGGCAGTTATGTGGACTGTGAATGATTTTCCCGCATATGCAATGGTTTCGGGGTGGAGCACAAAGGGTTATATGGCATGCCATGTATGCAAGGAAGATGTAACTTCTGGTTGGCACGCTGGAAAAGTGTGTTACCTTGGGTATCGAAAATGGTTGCCATGGGACCACGAGTGGCGGGAGAAGGATATAGAGTTCGACGGGAACAAAGAGCATCGCACAAAACCTAGAGAATGGTCCGGTGATCAGATCTTGGAACAGTTTAACCGTTTGGAGTTTGCTCCGTTCGGAAAATCAGTTAGTCGGACCAGACCTGCTACACATATGAACTGGACGCACAAGTCTATGTTTTTTGAGCTCCCATATTGGTCGAAACTAAGATTGAGGCACAATCTCGACGTTATGCATGTTGAGAAAAATGTGTTTGACACATTGATGGGAACGATTCTAGATATCAAGGGCAAGACAAAGGACACTCCGAAAGCTCGTCTTGATTTGGAAAGAATGGGCATCAGAAAGGGTTTATGGCTGAAAAGGGGCAATGATAAAGCTATACGAGATCTTGCATTTTTTTCCATGAAACCGAATGACAACAAAGAGTTTCTACCAGTTCGTATCGTCTGTAAAGTTTCCTGACGGGTATGCTTCTAATATCGCACGTTGCGTGAGGGTTGATGGGGGTAAATTTACTGGACTCAAGAGTCACGACTGCCATGTGTTTATGCAACGCCTACTTCCTGTGGGGATTCGACACCTATTACCGGAAGATGTAGTCAAGCCAATCATATTGTTCTCCAGATTTTTTTCCCAGACTGACGGCAAAAACGTTGCGAAGGATAGACATTGATCAGTTGCGCCATGACATTGTCCAAGTCTTATGCAAGTTTGAGATGATATTCCCTCCGGCTTTCTTCACGAGTATGATTCACGTGATGGTTCACTTGCCAGAAGAGGCATTGCTTGCTGGTCCAGTCAACTATCGCTGGATGTATCCAATAGAAAGGTATATAATGATCATCATTTGTGTATGCATCATTATCTCATGCTTCCTACTTGCTAATTTGCATCTTTTCGTTTTTATTTTGGTAGGCTACTCGGAGAGCTGAAAAAGAGCGTACGCAACGGAGCGAAGCCCGAAGGATCAATTGTAGAGGCTTGGGTTCAGGATGAGGCGCTTACTTTCTGGGGAATGTATTTAAAGGATGTGGATACAGCTTTCAATCGACCTCAGCGCAATAATGATGGAGGTTTGAGAAATGAGCAAATTTCTGTTTTTGCCCAAAGCGCTCGACCCTTTGGAGATCCTGGACGAGGAGAATCGTTTTCCAGAGATGACATGGAGGTAGCTCATTGGTTCGTATTGAACAATTGTGATGAGATATTGTCATACTTAGATGAGCATGAAGAGATGATGAAGCGAGAACATCCATCACATTTGTATTCGAAGAAACACCGTGAATTGTTTCCAAAATGGTTTTTGGAATATGTAAGTTATAACTGTTTTGTAATTGATATATATATATATATATATTGTTTTATTACATTGTTCCAAACTAATATATAACTTTTTTTATAATGTTAGGTGAATAAGTTGAAATCAGATAAGTCCCCCACTTACAGTGAAGAGCTATATAACTTGGCATTCGGCCCACTTCAAGCAGAATTGTTCTCAGGTTGCCATGTTAACGGAGTCAAGTTTTTAGGAACTGCACGAGATGATAAGTTGTGTACGCAAAACAGCGATGTCCATGTTCCAGGTGGAGGCGAAAGTACCGACATTGATTTCTATGGAAAACTCACAACTGTCGTGCAATTGCTTTACAAAGACCGATACCAAGTCATCATGTTTAAGTGTCGATGGTTTGATACGAACCCAAATAGGCAGGGAAGTATTAAAATCGATCATGGGTTACTATCTGTGAACATGAGCAGAACTTGGTATGATGACGACCCTTACATTTTGGTAAACATGGCAAAACAAGTTGTGTATCTAAATGACCCTAAAGCGGAGAACGATTGGAAAGTTGTTCAACATATGGATCAGAGGAACGTGTATGCTATACCAGAACTAGACCCATCTAACAACGACGTCGATGTCGTTGACCAAGGTTTAGACTCTTCCATGGAAAATGATGCACATACACTTCTAGATACAAATGTTGTCCAAGAACCATTTCAGATTGACGGAGTGTCTTCAAGAGAAATACCGATTCAGTCAATTACAATTGACCTCGGTGATCTTCCGCAGGATACGATCCAACCATGGGCCCGCACAACGACGATGATGTACTTATGGAGGAGGATGAGGAAGAGGAGGAAGAAGAGGATTAGGAGACGGATAGTGATGATAGTGATGATAACGAAGGTTATTGTAGTTCATCTGATGAATAATGTAATTTATTTGTAAATATATCTAAACCTTATAAATATATGCAGAAATGAAATGTACATGTTTTCTCTTTGTGTCGGTGACTTCCCCTAATTAACGTCACATATATGCATAGAGTTTGGTAAAAAGACGAATGAATAAAGATACGAAAAAAATACAAATATAGTATGAAAAAATTTAAATATCGTATGACAAAATGATAACAATATGCTTTATCATATAAATATATGATATTCAAACCATAAAAAATATATGCTTTATCACGTCCCATAAAACAAGTTGTGATCATTTTTTGCTTATACAGTATATACAAATATATTTCTAATAGTATTTACACTACAAATCAAAATAATTTGAAAAAATAAAAACAACCCTTTGCGCGACGAAGGGGTCTAGACTTCGTCAACGAACAATTTGCGCGACGATAAATTTGGATATGCCCTTTGCGCGACGGATGCGCCATATCGTCGCCTGTTGAAAATTTGCGCGACGATATTTTTGTCCCGCAAGGTTAATTTTCTTAAAAAATATACACGTGTTTGAAATGAGTTTCGGAGTGCCCCTTTGCGCGACGAAGAAGCGTAGACATCGTCAACTGAAACATTGCGCGATGACAGTGTTCGTCTCGCAAGGTTAAATTGCCATGAAAAAAATATACCCGGGTTAGTGAATAGTTTCGCAGTGCACGTTTGCGCGACGGACAAATCGTACCTCGACACTTAAACCTTTGCGCGACGAAGTATATTTGTCGTACAAACAATGAACCGACGAATTGTGATATTTCGTCGCTTAAACCAATTTAATTATTTTTCAAATAATTCTATACATAACACTTAGGAATTTAAACTCAGTATTCACTAGTATAAATAGTTTGAAATGAAGATCAAACTCTGTCAGTTGAATCATTTTGGTTGAAGGAGTGTATCCGTCAAAAATCTTCGAAATCAGGGTACAATTGACCGTTAAATCGTGACTTTTCCGTTATAACTATTGAAAACTTTTGTCCCGTTACCTGATCTATATACGTTTTTTTTTTTCAATTTTCGGCGTATACGATCTCTGAGTAGAAACAAACAAGTTTGACGGTTAGATCAATGAAAAAAGTTTTCTATAATGCGTATGTCATCCACATCATATAGCAACTAACTAATCAAAGGTTATATATAAACTTGTTTGGTGGAACAAAACATTTTGTGATATCCGTTAGTGTAAATAGTTTGAAATGAAGATCAAATACTGTCATTGGATTCATGTTGGGTGAAGGAGTGTATTCTGTAAAAATCATCGAAATATCAGAGTCAAATTGACCGTTAAATCGTGATTTTTCATTTATAATCGTCGATATGTTTTGTACCGTTACTTGATCTCTATATGTTTTATTTTTCCAATTTTTGGTGTATACGATCTCTAAGTATGTGCAAATAAGTTTGACGGTTGGATCGTTGAAACTAGTTTCGTACAATGTGTATGCAATCAAAACAATTTCTTCAAAATTTTATACAACGAATAGCGCGACGAATATGAGGCGTCGCGCGAAATAAATTTTTGGACGAAACATTTTCTTCGTCGCGCAATGTGATGATGGGTTCAGGGTTCTCGTGGTCAGGGTTCAGGGTTTAGGGTTTAGGGTTTAGCGTATGGTTTTAACGCGACGCAAGAACTTACGGTCGCGCAAGGTCGCGAAATTTTGGCTCAAACTGCGCCACTGCAACAGATTTGCGCGACGAATTTGAGCATCTCTCGTACCGCAAAGTGAATATTTTCATCTTTGCGCGACGGTACATATTTGCGTCGCGCACCCTCGCGATATATGTTGCCGAAACGGGCAGTTTAGCCTATTTCCCGATATGCGCGACAAAATGGTTTTTTTCGTCACGCAAGGCAGCGAAATTTTTGCGCTCAAAATGCCGCCACTTGCAACAGATTTGCGCGACGAATCAGAGTTGCTCTCGTACCGCAAAGTGAATATTTTCATCCTTTACGCGACGAACAACAAATTGCGTCGCGCACGTCGCGATATATGTTGCCAAACGCGCGTTTAGCCTATTTCCCGATATGCGTGACAAATGGTTTTTTTTCGTCGCGCAAGGCAGTGAAATTTTTGGCACTCAAAATGCCGCCACAGAATTTTTTTTCGTCCCGATATGCGCGACAATCAGAGTTGCTCTCGTACCGCAAAGTTAATATTTTCAAGTTTGCGCGACGGTATATGCTTGCGTCGCGCATTTTCACGTTAATTTTTGCCAAAACGCACCGTTTAGCCTTTTTCCTGATATGCGCGACGCAATTTGTTGTTCGTCGCGTGAAGGGCTGATAATAATTTGACAGTTTCAGTCCCTCTGTTCATTCTCGCGCGCTCTCTCTTCTCTCTCCCTCTGTCTCCTCCGGCCACCACCCCAAATCTCCGCGTGAAAGACCGGCCGACCACGCCAGGCGTTTCCGAGCGACCGCCGTAACGATTGGCCCAAACAACCGGCGGGATTTCTTCCGGAAACATTCCGAATATCTCCGGCTTCGTTCTCCCTCCTCCGGCCTCCAAATCAGACGGGTTTGGTATGCTTTTCCCCCTATTTTTTATTATCTAGCTGATGGTTGGGTAGGATTTGTTAAATTTCTATTGTATGTTGTCTAAATTACGAACTTAGATTTTGGCCGGATTTCGGGATGAAATTCCGGCCACTTCCGGCCATTTTTGGGCCTATGTCCGAGAACAAAAGTGCCTCTATTTGATGTCCTCAACCTAGGGTAGGAAGATTGGCCCTTGATTTTGAGATTTTTCCGGCGACCGTTATCGCTTTTTCACGTATATGCGCTGCCGCCGCGTGTGGCGACGCCGGAGAACTGTCAGCAGAACCACATTGTGTCCCAATGCGATCCCCTAGTTGTCATGAGGTTGTAGGTGTGTTCAGATTCCAATTTGGATACCGTTTGACCTCGAATGGATTTCGCCTATTGTGCGATTTACCGGTTTTATTTGTTCGGACCATTGGATCAAATTCAAACTCACTTATGATGTACCTTGTATATCTAGGATTGTATAGGATTCAACGGATTGTGGATCGGAGTCCGGATACTCCGAAATCGCGAAGCTTACTCCAACAATGCTTTAATTAATTTTTTAATATTATTAAAATATGCTTAGTTTATATGTTTAAAAATTTGATTTATTTTTATGTTTGTTAGCTAGTTTATATAATTACCCTAAATTGGAATAATTTTTATGTTTTATATTTTTGTTATATTTGTTTTATTTGTTGGCTTTTATTGGCTTTTTTGTTATTAGATGTTGGCCCTATTTTAAATGAAATGAAATAAATGTTAGAAAATTAGCATGATTGTTGTATTATAGTAATTATTTTTTTGTAACTTTGGTGCTTGTTTTTATTGCAAGATGTCAAACCTAATCGCAGAAGTCATAAGACGGTGGCGCCTTCACGTAGTTTGCCTCCCCCGACTATGACGTCACCTCCCTCTGCCCCACCACAGTTACCCCACATGCCTGTGGCCCCCAGCGTCCCCCATGCACCGGCTTCATCAGAGTCATCAGTGGTGCAACCTATTAGTGCCAGGAGGCGTCATCGCCTTCACAGCACCACCGACACGAGTTCGAGCGGACCAGGTAAAGATTTCCTTCAACTACAAATGTTTCGTACCAAGATTTTACTCAAATTTGTTATTTAACATTAATTTCATATTTCTTTGTAGCCAAGAAGAACACCCGGGACCGTGTCGCCAGTTGAACACGTCGAAGACCACTCGGTGACCAACTCTCGTATCAACATCACATATGACGATCGTCATCGGGCTGCCCCAACGGTGGACCAACATAGCTCATTGGCGCACGATGTTGGTTCAGTCGTTTTCGACCCAATGTCCGATGAAATGGAAGTCTTGGAAGGCCATGCCTGCTGAGGTGCCAGAGATTGAGGTGCGCGAGACCTGTCGGTATGTATCCTACTTTTCAATTGTTTTTCCTTCACATGTTATATATTTCTAATATATGTAATTACTTTATGATAGATGAACTACAATTTAGAGAACGTCAACGACGAGTTGTTGATGTACATCAACAGACACTTCGCTGCAGGTACAAGCAGCTGGAAGAGCGACCTGCACCACCATTTTCAGGCATTTGATGATCCACAGGTCGCTCTTCAGGGGTTGCCCGAAGGAGCTTGAGGGGCGGGAGGATAGTTGGGAGTGGCTCTGCGGTCATTTTCAGGAGGCTGATTATGTTGTATTTCAAATAATACGTTTTATTTTTTGTATAACAGAAGATGGCCAAAGCAAATAAGGGCAATAGGGAGAAGAAGTCTCTTCTCCACCATTCCGGTTCCCAGCCCTTCTCATATAGGATGGAAGCGTGACGGTGGGTAATAATAAAGTCATTTTTATTTAATTTTAAATATATCATTAATATTAATTTGTTTTTTTTTCGTATTAACATTTTTCTTTTCTTGTTAAAATTTAGGAGGGGTCCAAATTCCCTTAGATTGACGTCTTCGCGACGTTTATGTTCGACCTGGGAATGAGTTGGCGGAGTCCCTTCATGTAAGTAGTCTTTAATTTTAATGCTTATTTTACGCGTTCAAGTTTCATAGTAAGAATGTTTTAATTTATATTTTATGTTATGTTAAACAGACGACCATGATTGAGAAGAGCCAGTTGGTTCTTCAGGAGTCCGCCTCCTAGCTTCCTCCCGATACGCCGCTCGAGTCTGTGGCTCCTCCACAGGATGCGGGGTTTCAGATTTTGACGGACACGTTGGATCAGACTTTGGGAGGCGGCCAGGGACATACTGCGAGGGATGGGGAATGCCCGGCGGCGGGAACCTAGATCCCGTTCATCGTCGCAATCAAATAGTGTTTTGATAGCAAAGGTGGCCCAGCTTGAAACCCAGATGCCCCAGATGGCTCAGATTATACGGTCCATGGCCCAGTCCGGCATTCACGTACCGTCTTTCCATCCCCGTCCACCTCTACGCATGGCCACCAAACCTCTCCCCCCGTCCCCAATGTCCAGACCTCTGAGCCGCATTTGCCAGACTAGGAAGTAGATTTAGCTACATTGTTTAATTAGTTTTTTACTTTCTTAATTACATTTTAAATATTTCTCTTGTATTATACATTTATATTATGTTTTAAAAAAACTCTTCATTATATTTTTCAATTGCAATTTGATTTAATTATAAAAATAAAATAAACCAAAATTCTTTTTTTCACATAAATTAAAATAATAATAATAATTACTAATATTTGCGCGACGAATAAATAACCCGTCGCGCATAATCACGTTTTTAAAAATAAAAACATAAAAATAAATCGTAAACGAATATATTCTCGGTTTGCGCGACGCAAGTATTTGTCCCATAAAGAAAATGCGACAAATAAATCATCGTCGCGCAAGGGGTTGAGTCACGATTATTATTCGTCGCACAAAGTCTTCGCCAATATTCGTCGCGCAAACATTTTTTCGCGACGAGTAAGTCGTCGCACAATGTTCTTGCAACGTCTAGTTATGTGTCGCGCAAACAACTATGTGACGGATCACTGTCGTTGCGCAAAAAGTGTTTTGCGCGACGAGATTAAGTCGTCGAACTATGTTCTTGCAACGTCTGGTTATTTGTCGAGCAAACAACTATGCGACGGATCATTGTCATTGCGCACGCAATACTTGTCGTCCCTGAACTATTGGCGCAACGAAGGATAATGCTGCGATGAATTTTTTTTGTTTTTGTCGCGTAAAGGCTTTCGTGACGGTATTTGCTCGACTGATTTTGCGCAACGATATATCTGCTCACGCTGTTATTTCCGCGACAGATTTGTTCTTTGCGCGACCAGCTTGGATTCGTCGCGCAAACACTAAAATGTAGTAGTGTCAATATGTACCTGCAAGCCTAAAGAATTACTAGTGACAACCTAGGCACTCAGAAGGACCCGTCAATCTAGGCATCCCCTATGCTGGCAACAACTATGGTGAAAGTGTGTGAAAGCATCATAATCAAGTAAGCATCAAATAGCAGAAAAAGATGACTAGTCAACTTTAAGAACATGAACCTAGAAATACATGTGATGACTAGTCAACTGTCAAGAATACAAAGAAATACATGTGATGACTAGTCAACCGTCAAGAATACAAACCCATAAATACATGTGATGACTAGTCAACTATCAAGAACACAAACCCAGAAAATTCAGATTTGCAAACCAGAAATTTGTTCACCCAGAAAGCCACAATTGGGAAAAGCTGGGGTCATCAACCGACCAGGCAATCCACTAAGTAGAAAAAGATTCTTACAAAGGAACACAAGCAAGCTCAAGAAAAACGTAGATCTATTTAGGAAGATGAGCTATACCTCATTTGTGCAATCTTCTTCTCCAACTTAGCAAAGCTTCAAGCTTAGTTCTTCATGGCAATGAGAGCTCCTTCTCCAGCTCTTTCATCCCATGGCACTAGCTTGCAAGCTCTAACTTAGACTGAAACCAAAATTTGGATTTAAAGGAGAATGACCAATTTCTTCAAGAAACCATACTCTTGAAGAAATCAGTCTTGAATCTGACCTAGATATAAATGAGAGAGTGTTTTAATTAGCTAGATGCAGATTTTCATTTTTCAAATGAAGTTTTCAAAAAGAAACAATTTGGAAAACTCAAAGATGAGAAATATGAAGGTGGCTCTTGAGGAAGAAGTGATAGTTTCCAAGGAAACTTTCCAAAACTTGCCTACGAAAGTGACGGCTGCTGAATGAGGAATTGGTTTGCTTTTACACCAAAATTCCTAGGTTAGAATCGTCCAATGGCAGCTCAGAGAGGGAATTGAGAATAGGACAAAAAGTTGGTTATCCAGCTGTAAATCCTATAGAGCAAGAATGACTAGTCATACGAGAAACAAATGACTAGTCATCATTTTATGAAATCAATTTAATGCAATGTGATGCAATGCACAATATACCTTTTTCAATTTGCTTGAACCTCCTTAGGATAGTTGTTAGTTAAGAACACCTAGAGAAGCTATTCTTAATCTAAACTTGGGCTTGATAAAAACAATAAAAATCCTATTACAAAATTGTCAAGGGAAGCCAAAAGAAATACTCAAAATTCATACATTAACACCATGGGATGAATGAGCTGAAGAAGGAGATACCATTGCCATGAAGGGCCAAGCTGCTGGTTTTGCTAAGTTGGAGAAGAAGATTGCACAAGGAAAGGTATAGCTCATCTTCCTAAATAGACCTAGGATTTGTTGAGCTTGCTAGTGTTTCTTTGTAAGAATCTTTTTACTTAGTGGATTGCCTGATCGGTTGATGACCCCAGTTGTTCCCAATGGTGGGTTTCTGGGTGAACAAATTTCTGGTTTGCATCTGTTAAATTTTCTGGGTTTGTGTTCTTGACTGTTCACTAGTCATCACATGTATTTATGGGTTCGTGTTCTTGCAGTTGACTAGTCATCATTTTATGATGTCTGATGCTTACTTGATTATGATGCTTTCACACACTTTCACCATAGTTGTTGCTAGCATAGGGAATGCTTAGATTGACGGGTCCTTCTGAGTGCCTAGGTTGTCACTAGTAATTCTCTAGGCTTGCAGGTACATATTGATATGCTCTGTGTATGTTCTTGGTTGTGATTATTCATGTTTGACAGTTAACTAGTCATAAGAGTATTGGTCAAGGTCCAAAGTGTGTGAAGTTTCTTGTGGTTTTGTTTGACTGTAATTTAATTTACTCCTCGTCACCTAAGTGCCAATTTCATGCTTGACTTTTCTTTTAAGCATGCCACATCATTTAAAAAACATCTAAAACATGACACCACATATTTTTGCCTACACTTCTCTTCTTCTCCATCTTAGCATTTGGACAGTCGAACTCTTTTCTCTCTCAAAATCAAGCCCAGTAGAACCTCTTCTCCTTTCAATCACTCCTCTTCTCCAAACGTATAATGTTTTTCATTTTTCTCATCTTTCAATTCATGAAATTTCCTATAATGTTTGAAGCCTCTTGTAAAAACTTGTTTTCTCCTATTTACCTCCACAAAAGTAGCCACACGAATCATATTGGGACTTATATCAACAAGCAAGGCAATCAAAGTTGTTTTTTGGTTTCATATATTGGATTCAGAAAAAAAACAAAAAACAAAATATTTTAAAAATCAGAAAGAGAAAAATAAAAAACAGAGGGCATGAAATACTGTGTTTCTTGGGAAAAAAAAATTAAAAAACCCCGAAGCTGCAAAATTGAGTATTTTAATAAAAGTTGTTGGTACCGTGACTAACCGAGCAACTAGGAGTCCCACATCGGAAAACTACAAGAGATGGAGACTTCCCCTCACCTATAAAAGAAGACTACTCTCCTCTTAGAAAAGGGGCTCTCTCTTCGGACTCTCCTCCTGCTCTGGTCCTTAGGACTTGACCCCTGGGCTTCAGATTCCTAGCTTTGTACCTTAGGCCCTTGGCCTTCTTCCATTTATCTTTGGGTCTAATCCCCTTATACAAATGTAAACAAACATTATTATAATGAGAACATCTTCTCCGTGGACGTAGCCCATCATTCGGGTGAACCACGTATATCTTGTCTTCTGCATACTTATTTACTTTATTTACCTTAATTGTCGAAGGCACATACACCTCTGAAGACCCACGTCTTCACACATCATTCACCAGTCCACCTTTATCCAAGTTGACCTCCAAAAAAGAGCATCAACAGTTTGGCGCCGTCTGTGGGAAACGATACAAAGGTTTCTGTCGTTCTCCCTTCATTCAGGACTGTGCCCATGCCGAAGCAATCAGGAGTCGTCAAAACATCAACGTGCTGAAGACACCCACTTTGTCAAAGTCTTACAAAAGACTTAAATCAAGAGCCAACAGGAAGGTTAGGCCATGTGCACAATCTGCCTACAGCAAAAGAAAGCCCCACTAAGACTGCCTATTTGCCTGCCGAACGGCAAGAACGGGGCACCCAATCAGATAGCCATACATGCAAGCTTTATGTTGCCTTCGGCATCCCCTTTGCCTTCGGCACCCACGTGCCTAAGCACATTGCCTTGCAACATGCAAGGTTTGTGTCGCATTCGGCATCCCTTTGCCTTCGGCACCCCCATGCCTAAGCTCACTTTCGGCACCCCTGTGCCTAAGCTTACCTTCAGCACCCCGTGCTTAAGCACATTGCCTTGCAACATGCAAGCTTTGTGTCGCCTTCAGCACCCACATGCCTAAGCACATTGCCTTGCAATATGCAAGCTTTGTGTTGCCTTCGGCACCACCGTGCCTAAGCTCACTTTCGACACTCCCGTGCCTAAGATCACCTTTGGCACCCCCATGCCTAAACTCACCTTCGGTATTGTAACACCCGACCCAAAATAAGTTCATAATTTAATTAATTTAATTTAATTTAATTTAATTTCTAATTTTTCACTTGAGTAAGGGAAAAAGGGTCAATTTTTATCCGAAGAGAGTTTGGAGCAACGAGTGATATTTTTAGGAAGCTCGTCCTCAGCCGAGTCCGTAGACACGGAGTGGACTCAATTCGGACATGAAACGAAAAAGATACGATTGAAAAATCATCGATGGCACATTTGTAATTATTTCAAAATTTATTTTGGTAAAATCGGATTTTCTTTTTTCATTTTTTCTTATTTCTCTCTCTCTCTCTCTCTCTCTCTCTCCCTCCCCTTTGCGACCCGGACACCTCCCTCGTCCCTCTGCAACTAACCTAGCCACCACCACCGTCCACCTTAGCCTGCGCCGCCGGCGACATCGAACCGGCCTGGACCTGCCGTCGCTCTTCGAGCCATCCCTCACCGGAGCCCAGCTGCCAGCCGCCGGAAATTGCGAAAAGACGGAAAAATCGTGATTTTTCAAACCCTTCGTGCTCCTTCGTTTCTCAACCAAATTGGACGAGTAAGGTATGGAAATTCATCTACTTTTCGTGCTCTAGCTGGCTGTTGGTTAGGTTTTGGCTGATTTTTAGTTTTTGAAACTCGAATTCGAACCCTAGTTGCTGCCGGTTTTCAATTGGAATTTCCGGCCACTTCTGGCCACTTTTTGGCCTTTACCCAAGAAAAAAAGTGACTCCAAATTAGGGGTATTACCTAGGTTAGGAGTTTGGAGCCAAGATTCTAAGATTTTCCGGCCGCCTGAATAGTGATCAAGCCACCCACGCGCTCCGCGCGTGGGGCGGACCGTGGGCGGTCCGGCAGAGGTCACATTTTATCATAGAATGATCCTTGTGTTGTCACGAGCCCGTAGGAGTTTACGGATCTCAATTTGGATATCGTTTGGGCCTCGAACGAATTACACATATTCTGTGATTTTCGGATTTGATGTGTTTGGACCGTTAGATCAAACCCAATTTCACTTAAAGTTTTGACCGTCCGGTTGACCGAGTGTCTTCCGAGACTTTTACAGCGCTTGGAGCCTTTAACTGGACCTTAGGGACGTCTCGTTTCTAGTACTTAAGAGAAACCCGGGAAAATTAGGATTTTACTTTAAAGTCTTATTTTGAAGAGTTGGATTTTAATATCGTATTCCTATTCTGAAATAGGTAATCCGACTCCGCCTTCAAGAGGCAGGACCCTCTCGGGGTCACACAGTTTGGGACTACTTGTGAGTGGACTTTGTTTTCAAATAAATTGCATGAATTTTATGATGAAATTTCTATGCATAATGATTTAAGGGTTTATGGAAATTTACCTTATACTTGCTATTCGAAACTGATATTTTTATAAAATATGGGTGTTATGTTTGGGGTTTTTGACATATTCAAGTATCTTGAATTATATATGCATACTATTTGGGAAGGTATTTTATGTTGAGTTTATGTGGGGGTACTTGGGATTGGTTGAAAGGTATGGAAAAATGCGAGAGTAGAAAGTCAGTTGGAGTGCTATAAGCACTACCCTATGTACCTCCCCTAATCTGGATTGTGGATACGGAATTGTGAGATACTTGGAAATGTCGGAACCCGGGGCATACCTTAACGGGGTGTCGCTATAGACCCTTAATTGGGTAGTCTGCGCACGTAGGACTGTTTGCAGGCGTACGGGTCTTGATTCTTCGTCCGTACGTGCTGGCTGAGAGTTAGTCCCCCAGTTGGACGGCTCATCCCTAGCCACATAGTCCGTTTGAGGGCTGATAATTGTGAGCTAGTCAACAATCCCATGTTGGATTGTTTCCCCGTACAATTAGGTGTGTCATATATATATAATATCTCTTATATTATATAGCTATTCCTTTGTTCTTGTTTTTGAGTGAGGATACTTCCCCGCTCGTCGTGCCAATGGGCATGTGTTTTGAGAGTTTGATTTGAGATTTATAATGGAAGGGATGGATGGGTTGATTTGTAGGTTTCACTAAATTTCGATTTAGCTCGGGTTTGAGCAAACTATATATGTATGAATATGATGGTTTTTAATGTATTGATTTCATGCATGGTTTTCTAACAGTGGGGTTATATTACTTTGGTTTAAATGAAACTGAATCATGTTGTCCACTCACAATTTTCTGTTTTGCGCCCCACGCCAGTAGTTGACTTGGAACGAGCGGCGAGTTGTGTCGTGTGCCCTTGACCCGTGAACTTTGGTGCTCTGAGCTTTCGTAGAGCTTCGGTACCTTGTAAATTCGTAAAACTCCATTTTTGCTGGTTTGTTGAATTCTGTTAGATGCTCTGTTATCGCCATGTTAGGATGTGATTTTTGAGGCCAGAGGCCATGGTTTGTAACACTATACTTTGTGTAATGCATGCTGGCTGTTGGGTTATAAATATCTGTGTTTTTGACAGGTTGAAATTTTTGGGATATGTCATGTTTACAGGGGAGACTCTGCCAAAATTTTGGTAGAAAGTCTAGGTTATTAGTAAATGGGCCCGGCATCTGTAAGATGCCGGATATTTAGACGGGATCCGTCCCCTTCCCGAGGAGATTCGGGGCGGGTCCTCTGCGAGCTGGTATCGAGCATTAGGTTTCTTTTCTTGTGACTTTCATGCTTCTTTTGCGTGTTGGTACTAATCATTTTTGTGGTTTCTTTGGTTAGAATCATGCATCGTCGTGGAGCTCGAATGAGAGGTGGTCGTGGTCGTGCACAGAGATATGGACCGAATCCTCCACCTCCATATCCATCTTCCCCACCCTCTCCACCACCTTCACCTCCGCCTCCACCACCTGTTGGAGAGCAAGCTGGTGAGAACATGTTGGACTTGCAACAAGTTATAAATCAGTTCACAAATCAGTTCACCACACAGCTCGCCCAAACTATGGCTACAGCCATGCAAGGGACCATGCAAGGGAGACGAGATCAGGAAGGTTCAGACATCAGGAGAGTCAAAGAATTGGGAGCCAAAGAGTTCTTTGGTAGCTTTGATCCTACGGAAGCCGAGGCTTGGCTCACTGATATGGAATGAGTTTTTGAGGTTCTACAATGTCCAGAAGGGGATAAAGTGAGAATGGCGGCCTTTCTCCTGAAAGGGAATGCGTATCATTGGTGGAAAACGGTTAAGAGAGCTGATATGACTTGGGAGGATTTCCAGCGCATCTTCTTCGTGCAGTTCTACCCACATTCTTATCGGAATGCAAAGAAGATTGAATTTCAGCAATTGACTCAAGGAAATATGACCGTGTTTGAATATGAGCAGAAATTCAATGAGTTATCAAGGTTTGCACCGGACATGGTAGCCACCGAAGAAGAAAAGTGTATACGGTTTGAAAATGGTTTATGGTTGGATATTCAGGGTAAGGTTCCTGCTACCCCATATTCTTCTATGAGGGCGCTGGCTGAAGCCCTGATAGAGTGGAAAAGACAATCAGATTGAGTGCCGGTAGACGAAGTAGATACATGTCAGGTTTTGGTGGACCGAGTCAGGGTCCATCAAAAGAGGAGGATCCAGCTCCAGTTTTCGCAGGTAGTGGCTGGTCGGCTGGACGGGGATCTAGCTCCGCGGTGGTCGGTCTAGCGTTCGACCGGTGTGGAACCAGCACTCAGGACGGCGTCGCGGCGGTGCAGGGTTGCTATTTCTGTGGACGGGCAGGACATGTCAGGAGGGATTGCCCGCAACGTGGACAACAGAGCGGTCAGCACCGGAGGAGCGGAGTAACCTGTTTTCAGTGTGGACAGCCAGGGTACTATAGGAGTGAGTGTCCACTTCTTATTGTTGGTGCTACTACAGGACAGGTGACTGGGGCCCAGCAAGGGCAAGGCAGGAGAGGACATGGTCAGACCTGGGGCGAGGCATCTTCTTCTGCAGCCGGTTCTTCTTCGGGCGCGGAGTTCAGTCCACCTTCCCTGGGCGGGGTGGCAGGAGTCAGAGGGCACAGTCAGGGCATGCTACTACCCAGGCCCGTGTGTTCTCCATGACCCAGCAGGAGGCTCAGGCTACACCGGATGTTATTACTAGTATGGTTCCTATTTTTGGTTACTTTGCTCGTGTATTGATAGATCCCGGGGCTACCCATTCGTTCATTGCACGTACTTTTGTACCATATGTCAGTGTTAGACCAACACCCATGGCAGGAAGTTTTAGTATTTCTTTACCTACGGGGGATGTCCTGTTTGCGGACATGGTATTCAGGGGTTGTTATGTCCAAGTGGGAGATGCAATGTTGGATGCGGATTTGATTCCCTTGGACTTGGTAGATCTTGATATTATCTTGGGAATGGATTGGTTAGAGAAACATCGGGCATCAGTGGATTGTTTCAGGAAGGAGGTAATATTTAGAAGTCCGGGACAACCTGAAGTCATGTTCTGTGGAGAGCGTAGAGTTATTCCTTCTTGTCTCATCTCCGCCATCACGGCAAAAAGGTTACTTAAGAAAGGATGCATGGGGTACTTAGCCCACATCATTGATACTCAGGAGATCACTTTGAATCTAGAAGATGTTCCTATTGTTCGTGAGTTTCCAGAGGTCTTTCCGGATGATCTTCCTGGTTTGCCTCCTCAGATAGAAACCGAGTTCACTATCGAACTCCTTCCAGGCACAAATCCAATTTATCAAGATCCTTATAGGATGGCACCAGCAGAGTTGCAGGAGTTGAAGATTCAATTGCAGGAGTTGGTTGATCTTGGATTTATTCGACCTAGTGTTTCCCCTTGGGGTGCATCGGTGTTATTTGTAAAGAAGAAGGATGGAACCATGAGGTTATGTATCGATTACAGACAATTGAACAAGGTGACGGTGCGTAATCGATATCCTTTACCTCGAATCGAATGATTTGTTTGATCAATTGAAGGGTGCCAAATATTTCTCTAAGATCGATCTGAGATCGGGTTACCATCAATGAGAGTACGAGAGGAGGATGTTCCGAAGACAGCATTCAGGACTCGTTACGGCCATTATGAGTTCTTAGTGATGCCTTTCGGATTGACTAATGCTCCAGCAGCGTTTATGGATCTCATGACAGAGTGTTCCGACCTTATTGGGATCACCTTACCTGATCTGGCAGAAGGAGTCTATGTGGACCCTCGGAAAATAGAAGCAGTTGTGAATTGAGTGCAACCCACTAGTGTGACAGAAATACGGAGTTTCCTGGGGTTAGCAGGTTACTATCGTCGGTTTGTAGAAGGATTCTCGGTCATAGCAACACCTCTTTCACGGTTAATGAGGAAGGATGTTCAGTTTGAGTGGACGGAAGAGTACGAACAGAGTTTTCAGGAGTTGAAGAAGCGGTTGACCACTGCACCTGTTTTAGCTCTTCCAACAATTTAGGGAACTTTGTGATCTATAGTTATGCATCATTGCAAGGCTTGGGATGTGTTTTGATGTAGCATGATCGGGTGATTGCTTATGCCTCAAGGCAACTTAAGAAGCATGAGCAGAATTATCCGACGCACGACTTGGAACTTGCAGCGTGGTGTTCGCTCTCAAAATTTGGCGACACTACCTGTATGGTGAGACGTGTCAGATCTTCACTGATCACAAGAGCCTCAAGTACATTTTCACTCAGAAGGAGTTGAACCTGAGACAACGACGTTGGATGGAGTTAATTAAGGATTATGATTGCGCAATTGAGTATCATCCTGTTCGAGCTAATGTGGTAGCTGATGCTTTGAGTAGGAATACTAGTGCAAGTATAGCTCATTTTAAAGGGGTTTACCTTCCATTATTGGGGGAACTACGGAAGGAAGAAGTAGAGTTAGAATGGAGTCAACATGGTGCACTACTTGCTAGTTTGTATGTGAGGCCTATTCTGATTGAGAGGGTGATTGCAGCTCAGTTGGAAGATCCTAAGCTTTGTGTGATAAGATCAGAGGTAGAAAGCGGTATACGGAGGGATTATGCAATAAGAGAAGACGGAGCCTTAGTAACTGGAACTCGTCTCTGTGTACCCAGGAATGACGACCTGAAAAGAGAAATCATGGAAGAAGCTCACTGCTCAACATACTCTATGCATCTGGGTAGTACTAAGATGTATCGGACTCTACGTGAGTACTACTTGTGGCCGCATATGAAAGGTGACATTGCTAAGTATGTGAGTAGGTGTTTGGTGTGCCAACAAGTGAAAGCGGAGCGACAGAAGCCTTCTGGACTGATGCAGCCACTCCCGATCCCTGAATGGAAGTGGGAGCATATTACAATGGACTTCGTTTTCAAACTCCCACGTTCTGCAAATGGGTATGACAGAATTTGGGTGATAGTTGACCGACTCACCAAATCCGCACACTTCCTACCTGTAAAGGAAACATATTCCTTGTCAAAGCTGGCGAAGCTCTTTGTGGGTGAGATAGTGAGATTGCATTGAGCTCCTGTGTCCATTGTGTCGGATAGGGATGCTAGGTTTACCTCTCGAATTCTGTAAGTGTTTACATGAGGCTATGGGTACTAGATTACGTTTCAGGACCGCTTTCCACCCACAGACTAATGGACAGTCAGAAAGAACCATTCAAACTCTGGAGGACATGTTGAGGTCCTGTGTATTACAGTTGAAAGGTAGTTGGGATACTCACCTTGCGTTGGTGGAGTTTGCATATAATAACAGTTATCATTCGAGCATTGAGATGGCTCCATATGAAGCTTTATATGGAAAAATGTGTAGAACTCCAGTCTGTTGGAATGAGGTGGCTGACAGGAAAGTAGAAAAAGTAGATAGTATTCGGGACACAACTGAGAAGGTGAAGATGATTCGAGAGAAGCTTAAGACCGCACAAGACGGACGGACAGAAGAGTTATGCTGACAACCAGTCCAAGGATCTTGAGTTTGCAGTTGGAGACTGGGTGTTCTTGAAAATATCTCCTTGGAAGGGTGTGATGAGGTTTGGTAAACGTGGGAAGTTAAGTCCTCGTTATATTGGACCGTATGATATCACAGAACGTATTGGTCCAGTTGCCTCCAGACTTGCCTTACCTTCAGAACTATCTCGGATCCATGATGTTTTCCATGTGTCCATGTTACGGAAGTACATGCCTGATCCTTCTCATATTTTGGAACAGCAACCCATGGAGTTGAGAGAGGATTTGTTGTATGATGAGGAACCCGTACAAATTCTGGACAGAAAAGAACAAGTGTTGCGCTCCAGATCTATCCCAATGGTGAAAGTGTTGTGGAGGAGTCAAATTGTCGAAGAGGCTACTTGGGAACCCGAGGAGCAGATGCGGGCCCAATACCCTTACCTCTTCTTTTGACAGGTACGTAAATTTCGAGGATGAAATTCTTTAAGGGGGGTAGATTGTAACACCCGACCCAAAATAAGTTCATAATTTAATTGATTTAATTTAATTAAATTGACTTTCTAATTTTTCACTCGAGTAAGGGAAAAAGGGTCAATTTTTATCCGAAGAAAGTTTGGAGCAACGAGTGATATTTTTAGGAAGCTCGTCCTGAGCCGAGTCCGTAGACACGGAGTGGACTCAATTCGGACTTGAAACGAAAAAGATACGATTGAAAAATCATCGATGGCACATTTGTAATTATTTCAAAATTTATTTTGATAAAATCAGATTTTCTTTTTTCATTTTTTCTTATCTCTCTCTCTCTCTCTCTCTCTCTCTCTCTCTCTCTCTCTCTACGACCCCGACACCTCCCTCTTCCCTCTCCAACTAACCTAGCCACCACCACCGTCCACCTTACCCTGCGCCACCGGCGACAATCGAACCGGCCTGGACCTGCCGTCGCACTTCGAGCCATCCCTGCACCGGAGTCTTGTGTTGTCACGAGCGCGTAGGAGTTTACGGATCTCAATTTGGATATCGTTTGGGCCTCGAACGAATTAAACATATTCTGTGATTTTCGGGTTTGATGTGTTTGAGGGCTGATAATTGTGAGCTAGTCAACAATCCCCTGTTGGATTGTTTCCCCGTACAATTAGGTGTGTCATATATATATAATATCTCTTATATTATATAGCTATTCCTTTGTTCTTGTTTCTGAGTGAGGATACTTCCCCGCTCGTCGTGCCATGGGCACGTGTTTTGAAAGTTTGATTTGAGATTTATAATGGAAGGGATGGATGGGTTGATTTGCAAGTTTCATCTGAATTTCGGATTTAGCTCGGGTTTGAGCAAACTATATATGTATGAATATGATGGTTTTTAATGTATTGATTTCATGCATAGTTTTTTAACAGTGGGGTTATATTACTTTGGTTTAAATGAAACTGAATTTTGTTTTGTCCACTCACAATTTTCTGTTTTGCGCCCCACGCCGGAGTTGACTGGAACGAGCGGCGAGAGCTGTGTCGTGTGCCCTTGACCCGTGAACTTTGGTGCTCCGAGCTTTCGTAGAGCTTTGGTACCTTGTAAATTCGTAAAACTCCATTTTTGCTGGTTTGTTGAATTCTGTTAGATGCTCTGTTATTGCCCTGTTATGATGTGATTTTTGAGGCCGGAGGCCATGGTTTGTAACACTATACTTTGTGTAATGCATGCTGGCTGTTGGGTTATAAATATCTGTGTTTTTGACAGGTTGAAATTTTGGGATATGTCCTGTTTCCAGGGGAGACTCTGCCAAAATTTTGGTAGAAAGTCTCGGTTATTAGTAAGTGGGCCCGGCATCTGTAGGATGCCGGATATTTAGACGGGATCCATCCTGGTTCCCGAGGAGATTCGAGGCCGGTCCTGCCAGGTATCCCCATGCCTAAGCACATTGCGTTACAACATGCAAGCTTTAGCCCCTGCCCGATCAGTACCTTGGCTCCTAACCTAGCCCAGGACTCAGGCCTAGCTCAATCTGCACCTTGGCTCCTTGCTGAATGGCAAGGGCCATGTCGACGACTATGGTGGCCTTACACCAAAAAACAAAAACAAAACAAAAAACCCAACAAAAAAAAGCATCCCTTAAAACATGACCTTGCCGAACGGCAAGGCATATGCTCAAGCCCAAGGTTGCAACTTCTCTCCCTCCAATGTCCTTCTTACTCGGGGACTTGGGGGACTGAGGATAGTGCACTATACGACTTGGAAGACGAACTATGGTGTTGCTCGGCCAGTGCACTTAAAATTACAAATCCCCAAGCAAGAAGTACCTTCTTACTCGCGAACTTGGGGGAATACCTGTTGGTACCGTGACTAACCAAGCAATTAGGAGTCCCATTTCGGAAAACTACAAGAGATGGAGACTCCCCCTCACCTATAAAAGAAGACTACTCTCCCCTTAGAAAAGGGGCTCTCTCTTAGGGACTCTCCTGCTGGTCTGGTCTTCGGGTCCTGGGTCTCCAGACCTTGGGACTTGACCCTTGGGCTTCAGGTTTGAATCGTCTATTGTCATAGATTATATCGCTTTAAAAAAGCACCTGAATTGAATTTTTTTTAATCATTTGATTGAATAGTAGTCAAGTGTTTGTCTATTTGCCTCATCACATTTATATATGTTTGAATGGTTTACAATTTGTTCAGATAAATGAAATACAAAGTGGATGAACACTAGAAAGTGTCTTATTTGAAAAATATCTAAATAAAATGATAACCTTACACATATTTGTTTATTTTATATAAATATCACCACAAACATAGAATAAACAGTTCTGCAAAACAACAGAAAACTTCTAATACTCAAAAAACACATCCTTTAGCTTACATAATAGGAACAGAACAACTGCCTTTTTCCACAACACTTCTATTCAACTGAGCATCTTATATCTTCTTCAGTTGCATTATTTGCAAAATTTGTTTCTTTGTTTGCAAATATGAAACATTTTTCAAACATCTAGCATATTTCTGAAACATCTATCACTAGATCACATCTTACAAAAGCTATTCCTCTGTATTTTTTATATTGAAGCATTAATGTCTTCAGTTTCGCAAGCATGCTAGATAAGAGGAGAAAACTGCAAACATTGAAGCTATATTGAAGCTATTGGAATCAGCAGTTTCAGTTGCTAGACATGATCAAGTCATCAACAGCTTGAAAAAAATACAGAGGAATAGCTTCAATACAATGGAAATTAAGGAATGCTGGAGGATTTGGAAAAAGGTTCGGGTCCAATCTTCGGCTCTCGAAGAAAGAAAGAGTCGGTATCTGTATCGCAGAGGATGAGACCATTGACATGATGAAAGGGTCACAAGTTGTCGTTGGCGGCTAGGGTTCTGACTTACAAGAAAGTTAGCAAAGAAGGCTTTATCAGCGTGTTTTCACGGGTGTGGTGGGGTACGCGGGGGTCTCAATAAAGGAGTTTGGGGATGGCCGATTCCTTATTCAGTTCGGAAACTTGAAGGACAAGCTTAGGTCTTGGATATGGAACCCTGGACGTTTTGTGAATGCTTAGTGGTTCTCGCTGAGGTTAGACCGGGTATGGATGCCAGAAGAGTAGATTTGGGAAAAGCTACATTCTGGGTGCAACTCCATGGTATTCCTTTGTTGAACATGACCACTATGGTGGCTCGTAAAATAGGGTCTCTGTTGGGGCAAGTGGTGGAAGTTGATCAGGGAGAGGGGAAGAATGTATTGGGCGATTTCTTCGAGTTCGTATTCGAATCACTATTGACCAACCACTTATGCGAGGTGCATTTGTGGCTTTTTCGGATGAGGGCTCAATCTGGATAAACTTTCGCTATGAATACCTCCCTGAGTATTGCTTTATCTGTGGGTGTATGGGGCACCCAAGCAGAATTTGTGTTGAAAAACTCCAAGACCAGCATAGGGGTAACGAGGTGGTGAAGGATAGCTTGTTGGCCTTTGCTGGTTTGGAGGCTGAGGAAGACTTAAGCGGCCGAAGGCTTCGTTCTAATGGGAGACGATCGCATACCTGATTCTTCTTCAAGCCCCTTGGATGAAGGATCGGGAAGAGACGGTCACGGAGAGGGGAATCCATGCGATATAAGGGGAGCCATGGGGTTTGGCGTAGAGATGATGGCGATCATAGTGGCCATCGAAGATGGAGGGAACATATGAGTGGAGACTTTGAAGATACGACTTCAGCATCGGGTACGGCAACGAATCAAGAGGCTTCCATGGCTGATAGGATTCACCGTCTCCGAGAGGAGGAGGAACGTGAACGTAGAGTCAGAGATGAGGCATGGAACGCTGGTGTCTTTTCAATGGGGGGTGAATCGGTGCCTATAGATGGTGATGTTACGTCTCGCAGGCAAGGGCTGTCTTCCACTGGGGTACAAGCTCAAGCAGGCTTGGAGGAAGGCAACAATGGTACAATATTGTTTCTGAAGAGAATGGGCTAGAAATCGATCTGAATGTTGGTATGTTGTTGGGGAAGGAAGCTGAAGTGGTAGAGGGAGTTGATCAAAGTGAGCATGCACTCACAGGTGAGGCTGGGGCATAATGTACAGACGCAACCGGTTAGCCTTACACAAGGGTCTGACCCTTTTAATTTGGGGCCACTCATTGCACGGGGGCAACCGCAACCCATGTCTAACAGAAGAGCAGTGATGGGGAAAAGAATACAGGAGGAGTCGGACGGGATTGGCAGGGAGAAAAGGTCATGACTAAACGATACCACTAATGTGGGGTGGAGGGGCAGAATAACCACAAGTAGGGAATTACTCTGTGAGGACGATCACAGTTAGGGAGTGGAGACTTGCCGCAGCGGGTCTCACTGGCGCCATGAGGATCATTGTGTGGAACTGCTCAGGGTATTGGGAGTGCTCTGACGGTTCTAGCCTAATGGAGCAGGTTAAGCTCCAAACTCCTGACATGGTGGTTCTCCTTGAAACAAAAAATAGGATTAATCGTTGTGAGTTTTTACGACGTCAGTTAGGGATGAAGTTTATGCATGCAGTGGAGCCGCATGGGTTAAGTGGGGGACTCTGCATGTTTTGGCGTAACATGCAAGCTGTAGTTTTGGTGAAGTATGCATGTTTTTTTATTGAGGTAGTTGTGCGAGATGTTGACAAGGGGTGTCAGTGGAGATTTTTTGCAGTCTATGCTAGTACAGATGACCGTATTAGGAGAACTCAGTGGCAGACATTACAAGAGCGAGTTGCTCGCTGTCAGGAGGCGTGCTTTGTGATGGGAGATTTTAATGATATATTGGATGCTTCTGAAAAAGTGGGGGGTGTAACACGTACAATGAGAAGCATGCTCGATTTTCGTACCTTTGTCACTCAACCAGATTACTTGATCTTGGATTCACGGGCTACCCCTTCACATGGAGGAACCGAAGACTTGATGGGGGCATACAAGAGAGGCTTGATAGAGGTCTAGCTTCAGATCAATGGCTATCCTTATACCCTGAGGCTCAAATTCATCATCTCATGGCGGCGGGCTCAGACCATGCCATGTTGTTATTACAAACTCAAGGTGTGCCAAAGAGATGGCGGAGACGTTTTATTTATGAGCCACGTTGGAACACAATCGAAGGGTTTCGTCAGTTAGTAAAGGACAGATGGAGGACACCGTTTCGGGGCTCTCGGAGTATGCAAGTGGTCTCAAAACTGCAATGGGTCAGGAAAGGAATTCTTCATTGGCGCAAAAGTGAGTGGCAGAACTCACAAGTTCGCATTCAGGCTCTCAGAGGCGATTTATGCATGGCTTATCAGGAATCCCAATTTTGATGGGGTACGAGTGCGGCAAATGGAGTCTGAACTGAAAGCGTTTTACACGAAGAAGAAGCTTACTAGAGGCTCAAATCTCGGGTACAGTGGCTGCAGGAGGGGGACAAAAATACAATATTCTTTCATTCTAAGGTGCTAGTTCGGAGGAAAGCTAATCGGATGCTTGGTTTGGAGGACAGTTCTGGGAGGTGGTGTGATGGGGAGAAGGAAATCAGAGACATTGCGACATCCTATTTTGATCAATTGTTCACTACGAGTAATCCAACCAATATTGTTGAGATTGTAGGATGTGTCGGCCGCGAGAACTGACTAATGCAATGCTAATCTGATAAAACCGGTGACCCAAGAAGAAATAACAAGGGTGGTGAAGACAATGAACCCCACAAAAGCACCGGGCCTGATGGGTTCACTGGAGTTTTTTTCAACAATTTTGGGAGGACATTGGAGAAGATGTTAGTGGGGTGGTCCAGAGCTTTTTTCATTCTGGGAGGATGTCGAGGAAATTGAATCACAATCATATTGTGCTGATCCCGAAAGTAGCTAATCCCAGGAAAATGACGCAATGGAGACCTATTGCCCTATGTAATCTTCTTTATAAAATTATCTCTAAAGTTCTTACTAATCGTTTAAAGCAGGTGCTTCCGGAAATTGTGAGTCTCAATCAGTCGGCGTTTGTGGCTAACGGGTGATTACAGACAACATACTAATTGTTCACGAGATTTTGCATTCATCTGAAGTTGCGGGCGGGGACTGATCATCGTGGTTTGGCAGGTAAAGCTGGACATGGCTAAGGCGTATGATAGAGTGGAATGGCCTTTTCTGGTGGCCATGTTGAAGGCTTTGGGGTTCTGTGATAGGTTCTGCAGTTGGGTGCACGAATGCATATCTCCTGTCTCTTACAGCATCCTTCTAAATGGAGAGGAGGCTGGGCATATTGTTCCTTCTTGTGGATTACGGCAAGGGGACCCACTCTCGCCTTTCCTATTTCTGATATGTGCCGAGGGGCTTTCGACACTGATTCGCTATCATGAAGAGAGACATAGACTAAAAGGTTTCCGATTTCACCCTAGCGGAGTATGTATCACACATTTATTTTTTGCAGATGACTCAGTATTGTTTTGCCAAGCTGAGGGAAGGGAGGTACGAAACTTGAGATTTATCTTGGAGTGTTATGAACGAGGCTCGGGGCAATCAATCAATTACGATAAAAGCTCCATATTCTTTAGTTGCAACTGCTCTCTCAAAAACGACGACAAGCGGTGGACATCCTAAAGGTGCAGCAAAATGAGGGTTTTGGTAGATATCTGGGCCTCAATGCAGATTTTGGTGCTTCTAAGAGAGCAGTTTTTGATGATGTGCGTAAGAAAATTGGCTCGAAATTGATGGGTTGGTCGGAACAGTTTTTATCGCAAGCAGGTAAGGAAATCCTTATTAAGGCAGTGGCAATGGCAATGCCCAATTACGCCATGTCATGTTTCAAGCTACCTGTAAGCTTATGCAAGGAGATTGAGAAGGATATTGCAAGATATTGGTGGAACAGCAACAAGGAACGAAAGGGTATTCATTGGGTTAGTTGGCACCGGCTAGCTTGCTTAAATATGCTGGTAGACTGGGATTTCGTGATTTGATTTGCTTTAATTTAGCTATGTTAGCTAAAATTGGGTGGCGAATTGTACAGCATCCTGAGGCACTACTGGCGCATGTTCTACATGATAAGTATCATTATGGTTTGAATTTTTTGGAGGCGGGTTGCAGCAGAGGTTCTTCCTGGGCTGGAAAGGAATTATCCAAGGCCGTAAGGTGCTTGAGGCTGGGCTGAGGTGGAGAATTGGAAATGGGGAGTCTGTGCATATTAGTGATGATGGATGGCTGCCCCGGCCGTATACTTTTAAGGCTCTCTCCAGGACATCCGGAAATGCCTCAACGTGTGATGGAACTTATTGACCCGAGGTCAAAATATGGCAGAGTGATCTAGTCCAACAATACTTTAATCCTGAGGAGGCCCAACTCATTCTAACCATGGTCATTAGCCGATGGGGCTGTCCTGATAGACGGATATGGCACTTTACAAAACATGGGAGGTATACCGTTAAGTCTGGTTACGACTTGGCAGTCAAGTTGAGAAGAAATGGAGTGGGTGGTCAGAAAGGAGAGGGTGAATGCAGCAATCAAAGTGGACAATGTGGTCCTTGGAAACGTATTTGGGCCTTGCAAGTGCCTCCCAAAATACGGATGTTCATCCTGGCGGTGCTGCCGAAATGTGCTAGCTGTCCGTGAGAACCTCAGACGACGGCGTGTCGATGTGGAGGCTGACTGTCCACTGTGCGGGGATAATGGAGAAACTGAGGTCCACTTGTTTTTCGATGTGAAATAGCCAGACTATTTTGGTTTGCAACCCCTTACAATTAGATGTGCTTAGTGTAGAGGGAGAAGATTTCCTAAGTTGTTGGGAGTGTTTGCTCCAGAAGTTTGCCCAGGTTGATCAGATTGATGAGATCCTTCAAATTGTGGCTTTTGGACTGTGGAGAATTTGGAAAGGGAGGAATGCGGTAGTGTTTGAAAGACAGACCTTGGACCCCATAGATTTGGTGAGGTGCTTGCGCATGCAGACTAATGAATATCGGGAGGCTCACTCGGCAACCATGGCGCTTAGGAGTGAACTGCGAAGACCACCAGACGTAACCTGTCCCCCTAGGAGAACTTGGCAGAAGCCCCTCTCTCGGTCTGTTAAAGCCAATTGTGATGGGGCTTGGGTGGCACAAACGAAGAGGGGCGGGGTTGGTTGGGTTATCCGGTCTCTAGTGGGGTGAGCTATTGCGAGCAGGTGGGCGAAGGATTGCTTGGTGTGGTACAGCACTTGCGGCGGAAGCGAGGCTATACGAGATATGTTGGGTATTTGTCTGCATGATGGCTTTTTGAGCTTAGAAGTAGAGTCTGATTCACAAGAGATTATTCGGATGATCAGAGGGGATAGCTTAAGTGCGGCAGAAATAGAAGGTATACTGTTTGACATCCAAGTTCTAGTTAGCCGATTTCAGTGGGTGGAGTTTCGTCATATTCCACGCCTTTGTAACAACGCAGCACATGAGGTGGCTGCTTATTTCTTTAAGAGCTGGGGGCTCTGAGGTTCTGGGACCAGTCTGGCCCAGCGTGGCTCCATAGTATTTTAGCTCTTGATGTTTTTGATGCTTAGCTCTTGTTTTAATAAAACTTCCAAACTTTCGACAAAAAAATAAAAAATAAAAAAATTTCCACTTATATAGAAGGTAAACATCATGAGGTTCTAAATTGTTACTAAAATTAATCGTCAATTGTTCGATTAAATGATTTCCAATTGATTGATTTTTCGTAAAAATGATGTTTAAATTATGATTTAGGAAATCAACAATTCCGATTATCATCAAAACCCTTTTTCCAAGCTGCTGATGACTTGATCATGTCTTCAGTTTCGCAAGCATGCATTCAAGTCGAATTAATGTGAGAGAGAGAGAGAGAGAGTAAAAACTTTAAAGCACACACGATGGAGTAGTGCTGATATTACAAGTAGGGCATAATTAGAAAGATGTTGGCAGATAATATGTATATATATATATATACTATACTATACTATTGATCCCATATAATTAATTAAGCCGCATGCTTCCCTTAGTAATATAATTAAACAGCTCTATATCTAAAGCTGTAGGAAGTTTAGCTTATAACCAAAGGATCAATAGTAGCCATTGTATTAGTTTCAGTACAAATGCATTCATGAGCATATAATTAACTAATAATAACGCCTATTGATGACCGGGTTTGGTTTACTGGTACGAGTAGAATTCGTACCATATATTTCTGTGACACATACCATAGATTCGCACTGCCTCGTCAGAGCTGATGACAGGCTTATTGTAATTAGGCCTTTGCAGCTTCTGTGGAGCTCCAAGATTCTCCATGTTGGCCGCTGCTACTGCTGCTGCCGCCACTGCGCCTCCATATTGACCTTCTTGATAATCACGAGAAGGTGTAGGAGCAGAAGAAACTTGATTCCCCATGTTAATTAAAACTTAAAACTGATTACAAGTAGTTTTGCTTTGATTTGAATTCCTTGGGGGCCAAGCCTCATTATATAGTAGTCTCATCATTAGTCACACAAGCTTATAATAATACTCCCACCGTAAGGGGGCCGCAGAATGTATCCATGTTATATAGGACTTGCATGCACATTCTGCTTAATTAATTAGTTATAATTCTTTGACTAAAATAAATGAAATTAATAGTGCGCTTCTGGATTTAGTATATATGCTATACATGCTTTATTCTTCTCATACCATTAAAAAACAAACAAAATGAGGATTTGCATGAGTCAGTAATAATTTGATTCAGTACTCCATAATAAAAAAAAAGTAAAAAGAGGGAAGAATAGCTATATTGATTCTTGTTTTCCTGTATCCTCAAGTGCTTTTTTGTTATTGCAGTTTGATATTTCTTTATTTATAACACCTTTCATTGTAATATAGCTTTCTATATATTTCTAGAACTATTATTTGGTGAATCAGATATGTTTGTGTTCAGGGGTATTTTTGATAGTTAAATAGGGTGTACTCCATAATTTTATTCTTCTCATACCTTTCGAAATGATACTTGCATTTGATATTTCTTTCTTTATAACACCTTTCATTGTAAATTAGCTTTCTATATATTTTTAGAACTATTTGGTGAATCAGATCAAAAAACCTATGTAACATATATATATATAAATATAACTAAATAAGGAGGCCTGTTAACTTGGTAATTGGATTTTCTTAACCATAATATTGAAGTATATAATATATATCAAGGAAAGATCGATGCTTAATTATCCCAAGTGAATCAGATTCCACACCGATTAGGTTTACGAACTTTCACAGTTCATATGAATCATTTCCTAATCCTTTAATATAATATAATATTTATTAACGGGATCTATCCTAATTAAAAATAGCATTAACTTATAGAGTCTCAGAGTTTAAACTCCGTGAGTGTCAGAGTGTGTGTATGTGTGCGTATATATAGATAAAAAGTACGCGAATGTGATGATTCCAATTTTCCAACAGAAATAGATACCAAAGTCGGCCACAACCTTGCGTTCAACAATGCTGGGGTCCTTAATTGGGGATAAGATATTTGAAGAAGCTTGGGAAACGAAATGGCGCATTCTTTTTGCATCTCTTTCTAATTTGCATACTTCATTTTTTTTTCTTCTAATTAATAGTCTAATCAATCTAATAGGGTTTGTTGTCGCAATTCCAAAGGAGTTCAAGCCAGACAAACAGACATACACCCACTTTAAAATTCACTTTGACCATTGACGCGTTGAGTTAGAAACTTTCCCTCTTCTTGGTTCAAATTTAGGGAAGGAATATAAGAAGGAAAACTCAATCATTGTACCTACAAATTCCTCTTAACTTTTGACTATTTTGGGATTTTTCTTCTTATTGTTATAGCAACAAAAAAAAATTATTTTGAAGGGAAAAATTGTTTTGATATTTAGACTCGTAAAACCTATGTCGTCCTTTATATCACATCACCATTTTTTAAGTTAAACTTTATTGTTGAACAAAAAAAAATTAAACATGGGTTTGGATAAGCCCCACAACGTTAAGTGGGTCTAGTCCTCACACTATACTTGTTTTCAAAACAAGTTTCAAACACCCAGGAAGTCAAATTGTTCCTAATCTTATGCCTAGAGAAAAGGAAGGGAACATCCATTCAATAAATAAGGGAAAAGGATAATCTGATAAAGGGGAGGAGAAATCCAATTTGAATGAGAATTATTCCATCCCAAATCTCTCTCGCAAGGACTCTATAAAAAGAAGGAGAGCAAAGAAAAAGGGGGAGGCGGTGTAGACATAAATAAAAAAAATTAAAAAAAAAAAGGAAGTGCAAGGCTTGGGGAAGAATGGAGCACATCCGTGCTGAAGAAAAATGACAGAGGCAATTCCATACGCAACCGTCCATGGGGTGACTATCTTAGCACCTTTTCTGGAGTTGTCACATTAATGGTTGACTTGCTAGGCCAAGAATTTCTGTTTCTTTTATTAAAGTAGCACAACATGGAGCCATGTTGAAGAAAAAATGACAGAGGCAATCAAGGCTCCTCTCTTGAAGTCCCCCATGTTTGGATAAAACCCGCAAATCAAACAAATGGATGACAATCCATGTTGGGTGACAACCCTTTAATAAATTATTTGGGATGAGAAATTCATGGGTGAGAAACCCCGAAATTATTTGGATGCAAATCCATGGGTGAGTAACTCTGAAAAATCATTGGATACGAAATCCATTATTGAGTGAGAAACCCTGAAATTTATTTGAGATGAGAAATCCATGGGTGAGAAACCCCGAAACTATTTGGATGCAAATTCATGGGTCATGGGTGAGTAACCCCGAAAAATCATTGGATACGAAATCCATTATTGGGTGAGAAACCCTGAAATTTATTTGGGATGAGAAATCTTATGAATGAGAAACCCTGTCTTTGATAGAAATTCTCAAAACAAGCATTAAAAAAGCCCTGAGATTTCTATTTGAATTATTGACCGCTAAAAAGGTCAACATGTTGATCTTTACAAAGACCAAACTCTCAAACCAAAGCTTGAAGGGTCCAACTTGTTTAAATTACTGTTGCTGCCAGCAGCAGGGGAAAAGGGTGCTCGTCACTTTTCTGCGGGATTAGCTTATTAACCAAATATCTTTTGGCTTTCAAGCATTATGGCTACTTGAAAAGCCCAAAGAGATTTGGTCCACGTCAGACGACAAACCAAATGGTCAAGCCTTTGTATGAAGCTGTCAACAAAGCAAATCATTGTGGTTGGAAATTTATGTCTTGCACATCGAAGAAAACGAAGCTAGCCTTATGAAGGTGTAGAAGAAAAATAGAGGAGGGGTGTGGTGGAAGCCACCACATGAAAGTCCAAAAAGCAAAGAAACAAAGCAAGATGACTTCTTCCTCTCTTGGCATGCGGAAAGCAAACAGGTCCTTGAAATCAAGGACTCACCTCAACGCCATCAGAAAGGGACTTTACAAGCCAATGTTGTTGGCTGGAAATCCAAGAAGGCCCACAACGTGATTTCCTTTGGCTTTGAATCAAAATTCAAGGACTCTGCCACCGAAAAAAAAAAAAAGAACAACGAAGAAAGCTGTCAGGACCCGATTTTAGAGAATAAAGAATATTCTAAAATCAGGGTGCGTGAATTGAAAGAAATAAATAAAATGACTGAAAAATTGGTTAAAATACATTACCGTTATATTTATAAAAAAAAATTATAATAATCTTACAAGTTTACAAGATATAAATAAAAATTTATCACTCTAAACTAATCCAACTTCTTTGGTTTCAGCTTTGTCTTGCCCGTTAATTGATCTGAAAAACAAAATAGGTGAGAGATGAGCAAACCACCGCTCAATGAGTAGATTATGTAATATGCCAGTCAAACAATGTCATTTTACACACTCTAGAAAAAATATAATAAAAATACACATCATTACTTCATATCTTGGTTATCCTTCACAAATTGTACCCAGGTACGTGACCCGTATTGGCCTTATTGCCCTATGTCCCCGTCTGATACATTTATCCTTTGGATACCCCGTCACTGAAGTCCTCATGTTCCATAAATAATACATACTTCACAAAAACTCCAAATAATATATATTGTGTGAATTATTGCACAAATTAGACGTGGTTGACTTGAAAATAGAGAGAGGTTTGTAAATAGAATAAACCCATGATTTTCACATTTATTTCAAAATAAGAACTTTTAGAACATATTACATAACCCACTCACCAAGATAAGTATGAAATATTGCAAGACAAACACAAATACTCTTCACCTTGTTTCTTTTTCTTCCATCTCTCTCTCTCTCTCTCTCTCTCTCTCTCTCTCTCTCTCTCTCTCTCTCTCTCTCTCTCTCTCTCTCTCACTACTTCATGGTAGAAATCTATATTAAAGGATTGGAATGAATGATTGAATTAAGGAAGCATGATATTTATAGGAGAGGCTATGCATGCACCCAAATAATATTTATATATACAATATTTTAAACCTCCAAAAGATAAGATATAAAATTAAGGAAATAATGTGACTCATCCCCCTTGGCCAATAACATCACAACACCACCACCAAAAGACAAGATAGAAAGATGAGAGAATAATGTGAGTCATCAAGTTAGAAGAGAGTGATGATACAATGAATGGAGAGGAAGAGAATAAGAAAGAATCTTAGGCTAGGTGACTCACCCCCAATAGATGAACAACTCATCCCAATTTAGGATAAAAATCAGATTTTTTGAAGAGAAAGTAAGAGGGAAAGGGGGAAGAATTGGAGGATGATGGTTTGATTAAAACTAATTCTAAGTCTCTACACATGGATAACAAGAATAGTGTCATCTTTCAACTAAAGGGATAATCTCATACTAGGCTTAAGATTTAATAACATATAAATCTTCACAATAAATATTTAAATAAGAAAAATTCATATTGATAAATAATTATTATATATATGTATATTTTTTTTTTTTACGGGTTCTCACAATCTACCCTCAAAAAAAAATTTGTTCTCGAAATTTACTAACACTATATCACATTTCTTCCCCAGGGGTATCTAATCCCTGGGCTCTAATACCATTTTGTCACGATTCCGATTTGAGAATAAAGAATATTCCCAAATCAAGGTGCGTGAATTGAAATAAATAAATAAAATGACTGAAAAATTGGTTAAAATACATTACCGTTACATTTATTAAAAAAAAATTATAATAATGTTACAAGTTTACAAGATATAAATAAAAATTTATCACTCTAAACTAATCCAACTTCTTTGGTTTCGGCTTTGTCTTGCCCGTTAATTGATCTGAAAAACAAAATAGGTGAGGGATGAGCAAACCACCGCTCAATGAATAGATTATGTAATATGCCAGTCAAGCAATGTCATTTTACACACTCTAGAAAAAATATAATAAAAATACACACCATCCAAATCATATCACATCATTGCTTCATATCTTGGTTATCCTTCACAAATTGTACCCAATACGTGACCCTTATTGGCCTCACTGCCCTATGTCCCCATCTGGTACATTTATCCTTTGGATACCCCGTCACTGAAGTCCTCATGTTCCATGAATAATACATATTTCACAAAAAAAAACTCCAAATAATATATATTGTGTGAAATATTGCACAAATTAGACATGCTTGACTTGAAAATAGAGAGAGGTTTGTAAATAGAATGAACCCATGATTTTCACATTTATTTCAAAATAAGAACTTTTAGAACATATTACATAACTCACTCACCAAGATAAGTATGAAATATTGCAAGACAAACACACATACTCTTCATCTTGTTTCTTTTCTTCCTTCTATCTCTCTGTCTCTCTCTCTCTCTCTCTCTCTCTCTCTCTCTCTCTCTCTCTCTCACTACTTCATGGTAGAAATCTATATTAAAGGATTGGAATGAATGATTGAATTAAGGAAGCATGTGTTGTGAATTAATGACTAACTCACTGCCCTTAAAGATCTTGTTGTTGATGGACTTTGGACAAAGAACTTAATGATGGATGAAACTTACACACACACACACAGAAATTAACCAAGCACAAATGACACAAGTGTTTATAGAGGTTTAGCAATTTGCCTACATCTTCTTTGGTGATCACCTTGAGAAATTTCACTAATGAAGATAGGTTACAACTTTGGTTTACAAAAGGAAACCCCCTTAGAACACTACCCTCACAATCAGTTTCTTTCACACCCTTGCTCAACACCTTGATACACTTAGAGAACTCTCTTGCTCTCCCCTTGGCTATCTTGACAAAAAACTGAAAACTCCAACTCTAACACCAGCTTTTGCCACTTCTTAGTATTCAACTTGTTTTCTTCTCCTCTTGTGTTATCTTACTTCACTCCATTACTTACACAAGCCAATGGACAAGAGATAAGATATCAGCTTGTCCTCCACGTTCTTTCCTTTAGTCACTACTTTAGACTAAAGGTCAGATCAAGTAAGTAATAAACTCCCACTCAGCCACCTCCCACTTACACCAGAAAATGGAGACGGAATTCTTTGAAGTAAATAAACCAATATGGCAATAAGTGCTCTCCCAACTATCCAGCATGTAGTCAACCCTTCTTTACCTTAGAAGTGACCCATTAGGCCTTTGAAATCTTGTGGAAAGCGATAGCCATCGAAAATACAGTTGAAAACACGTAAGAAAAACGTCACTACACGCTGCACGACCGTCGCCAATTCCTGGCGACCGGTCGCTTTGAGCAGAATGCTCCAATTTGATTCTGTTACAAAACGACCGGTCGTAAATGGCGTGCGACCGGTCGCTTGCTCTATCGACTACCGGTCGCAAGGAGATAGCGACCGGTCGCTCGTCGACTTCCTACAGACTTCGTTTCTGTGTAAAAACGACCGGTCGCAAATGTCCAGCGACCGGTCGCTTTAGGCAGATTCAAAATCTTCATTTTCAGCACCAAAACATCCTTGTATCTTTAGGTGAGCCATTTTTCCAACAATCTCCACCATGGCGAGCCTAATACTCCTTGTGGACATCATTGCCTTCTAGGACATCTGTAATGTCTTGAGAATCGTCCTAATAACTCTCAAGAACTCCACCTCAATCTTTAGCATGTAACAAGATTGAGCAAGCTCAAACAATGCTTGAACTTTGCTGTTGTGACTGGCTTTGTTAGACAATCTGAAGCATTCTCCTTCGTATGAACCTTCATTACAGTGATGTCTCCATCATTCACCCAATCCCTTATCCGGTGGTATCTCACATCAATGTGTTTGGACCTTCCATGGAACACTTGATTCTTCACTAAGCATATAGCACTTTGACTGTCACTTTGAATCACCACCAAGTCTTGAGCTATCCCGAATTCCTTTGCCAATCTCTTCAGCCATACCGCTTCTTTTGAAGCTTCCGTTAAAGCCATATACTCCGCTTCCGTAGTAGACAAGGCACTAACCGATTGTAACACTGCTCTCCAACTAATCGGTCCTCCACCACAAGTGAAGACATATCCTGTGGTGGATCTCCTCTTGTCAAGATCTCCAGTATAATCAGAATCTACAAACCCCGACACACATGCCTTTCCTTGTTGTCTTTCAAACAATATCCCAAGCCTTTTGGTGCCCTTCAAGTACCTGAGAATCCATTTTGCTGCTGCCCAATGTTGCTTTCCAGGATTCGCCATATACCTTGACACCACACTTACGGCTTGAGCTAAGTCGAGGCGTGTACAAACCATTGCATACATGAGACACCCTACCAAGCTTGCATATGGAACTTTACTCATATATTCCTTCTCTTCTTCCGTAGAAGGACATAGCTGAGCACTTAATTTAAAATGCTCCGCCAAAGGAGTAGACACCGGCTTGCAATCCATCATATTGAACTTTTCAAGTACCTTGGAAATGTACTTGCTTTGTGACAGCCACAACTTGCCTTCATTTCTGCCTCTCCTTATCTCCATTCCTAGGATCTTTTGTGCAGCACCAAGATCCTTCATGTCAAACTCCCTTCCAAGCAATGTCTTCAAATTCTGGATTTTTGACATATCTTTACATACAATTAGCATGTCATCAACATAAAGAAGCAAAATGATGATATTACCATCCTTGAATGCATGAGTGTAAACACAACAATCAGATTCACATCTTCTATACCCAATCTTCATCATGTAAGAATCGAAGCACTTGTTCCACTGTCTTGGAGATTGCTTCAGCCCATATAAAGACTTGTTCAACCTGCAAACCAAATTTTCCTTCCCTGCTTCAATGAACCCTTGAGGTTGGCTCGTATAGATGTCTTCCTCCAATTCCCCATGAAGGAAAGCAGTCTTCACATCCATTTGCTCCACCTCCATGTCCTCTTGTGCTACTATGGAGAGTAGTAGTCGTATAGAAGTATTATGTTTCACCACCGGAGAGAAGATTTCATCATAATCAACTCCCTCCTTTTGCAAGAATCCTTTTGCCACCAACCGAGCTTTGAATAAGGTGGCACCCTTCTCATGTATTTCTTCTTTCTTCCTAAACACCCATTTGCAGCCAATAACCTTGCGACCTTTGGGTTTAGGAACTAACTCCCAAACTGAGTTTTGGTGTAGAGATTCCATCTCTTGCATCATAGCTTCCATCCAACTTTCCCCTTCCTTGTTCTCAACAGCCTCTTGGAACGTGGTTGGTTCTTCTTCACTAGCATTTAGGGCATAGTGAACTGCATCCATCTCCCATCCAAACCTTTGAGGTGGTTTGATGGTTCTCTTGGGCCTGGACTGAGCTATAAATGATGGCTCCACCTGTTCTTGAGCCTCTTCTTCTTCTTGAGTGTGTTGTTGATGCTGCCCAGCTTCTTCCTCTTCAATGTCAGACTCCACCTCCTCCTGAACGTCTTCAGTTGGCTGTTTCCGTGAAGTCTTTCTTGACACCTTCTTGAGTGGAACTTCAATGGTTGTTTCTTTCTCAACAACATCCTCCTTTGCCTCTGAATTCTTGACTTTGTTCATAGGTATGGTCTTCTCATCAAACACAACATTTCTGCTGAGTATCTTCTTGTGGTTCACATGATCCCATAGCTTGTAGCCCTTCACACCACTCTCAAATCCGATGAAAATACATTCAAGGGACTTTGGCTTCAACTTGGATCTTTCATCACTAGGAATAAGTGCATATGCACTGCATCCAAACACCTTAAGATTCGAATAATCAATTGACTTATTAGACCATACCTCCTCTGCACATTTGAACTCAAGATTTCTTGAAGGCGATCGGTTAACCAAATAGGCAGCGTGGTTAACGGTTTCTGCCCAAAAATATTTGGGCAACCCTGCATGAATTCTCATACATCTCTCACGCTCCATGAGAGTTCGGTTCATCCTCTCCGCAGCTCCATTTTGTTGGGGTGTCTTCTTCACGGTAAAGTGCCTTTTAATGCCTTCACTTCTACAAAACTCAAGGAACTTGCTGTCTTTATATTCACCACCATTGTCACTCTTTAGGATCTTGATCTTTCTTCCGGTTAGGTTCTCTACTTCCGCCTTCCACTCTTTGAATTTGGTGAAGACCTCAGATTTCTCCTTCATGAAGTAGACCCAAACCTTCCTGGAAAAATCATCCAAGAAAGTCACGAAATAGCGAGCTCCACCCTTCGATTTAACCGGTGATGGCCCCCATACATCCGTGTGAATATAATCTAGCACACATGTGCTTTCTTCCTCTTTGTTTCGCTGCTTGAAAGCTATTTTTGATTGCTTTCCCATGGTACAAAATCTGCAGAACTCAAGCTTGCAACTTTGAACACCTTTCAACAACTTTCTTTTGTGTAGTTCCTGCATGCCCCTCTCACTCATGTGCCCTAGCCTCAAATGCCAAAGCTGAGTTTCATCTTCCGAGTCCTTACTTGTAGATACAGCTGCTCCACCTATGATTGTTGTACCACACAACCTATATAGACAGTTAGGTTGAATTTCTCCCTTCATAATCACAAGTGAACCTTTTGAGACTATGAGTTTCCCTCCATTTGCTTTGAATGAATACCATTCTTATCAAGAGTTCCAAGGGAAATGAGATTCTTACGCAACTTTGGAATGTGCCTTACCATTCCAAGTGTCCTAACAGCCCCATCATGCATCTTCACCTTGATTGTACCGGTGCCTTTGACTCTACACATTGAGCCATCCCCCATCATCACTTCACTGCTATCTTCTTTCTCATACGTGTCAAACCACTCCTTGTTTGAGCACATATGATATGAGCACCCGAATCCAAAATCCAATTGGAAGAGGAACACCTTGAAGAATTAGCCAATGCATTTGTTTTAACATTGCTATTAACACACAAAAGTTCACCATCACTTTCTGTGACATCCTCAGCTGTGTTTGCTGCATTCTTCCCTTTGTTCTTCTTCTCCTTCCATATGGGGCAATTTCTTTTCCAGTGCTCCTTTGACCCACACTCGAAACAACCTTCCTTTGCCTTGGATTTGGACCTTCCTCTATTGCCTTTCTTGCCATCACGCTTCTTTGAACGGCCTCTCTCTCCGGTCTTTGCAACTAGACCTTCGCCTTAAGAGTTTTCTCCCGAACATTGAGTCATCCTATGGTGTGTCATGATGTCTTGCACCACAGGCTCAAAATCAAGAGTAACCTTCCCGAACATAAGAGTGGTTCGGAAATGTTTATAGGACGGAGGTAAGGATGTCAACAACATAAGAGCCTTATCCTCCGGACTATAATTCACATCCATTCTCTCCAAGTCAGCAACACATCTATTGAAACTACTTAGATGTTCCATTAGATTTCCTCCCTCCTCCATCTTAAGATTCAGGAGTTATTCCTTGAGGAAGAGTTTGTTGGACAACGACTTCCCTGCAAACATCTCTTCGAGCTTCTCCCATATTTGCTTCGCTGTATCCTTTATCACGTTGATGAGCACCTCATCGGAGAGATAGTTTTCGATGGCTCCTCTGGCTAACTCGTCAAGTACTCCCCACTCATCATCCGTCATGCCTGCTGGCTTCTTCTCCTTGCCAACCAACACAACATGGAGTTGTTGTTGTGTAAGAGCTGACCTCATCCTTCGTTGCCAAAGAGTGAAGTTCTCCTTCCCTGTGAAAGGCTTTAACTCCACCTTCATACTTGCTACCTGTGGTTGCTTCAGATGCCTGTGAACTGCTACCACTCTCAGCTTCTAAGTCACTTGCCATCTTCAACACACTAGCACTCCAAGAGAAGAACTAGCTCCAGCTGCCAAACACAGCTCTGATACCACTTGTTGTGAATTAATGACTAACTCACTGCCCTTAAAGATCTTGTTGTTGATAGACTTTGGACAAAGAACTTAATGATGGATGAAACTTACACACACACACACAGAAATTAACCAAGCACAAATGACACAAGTGTTTATAGAGGTTTAGCAATTTGCCTACATCTTCTTTGGTGATCACCTTGAGAAATTTCACTAATGAAGATAGGTTACAACTTTGGTTTACAAAAGGAAACCCCCTTAGAACACTACCCTCACAATCAGTTTCTTTCACACCCTTACTTAACACCTTGATACACTTAGAGAACTCTCTTGCTCTCCCCTTGGCTATCTTGACAAAAAACTGAAAACTCCAACTCTAACACCAGCTTTTGCCACTTCTTAGTATTCAACTTGTTTTCTTCTCCTCTTGTGTTATCTTACTTCACTCCATTACTTACACAAGCCAATGGACAAGAGATAAGATATCAGCTTGTCCTCCACGTTCTTTCCTTTAGTCACTACTTTAGACTAAAGGTCAGATCAAGTAAGTAATAAACTCCCACTCAGCCACCTCCCACTTACACCAGAAAATGGAGAGGGAATTCTTTGAAGTAAATAAACCAATATGGCAATAAGTGCTCTCCCAACTATCCAGCATGTAGTCAACCCTTATTTACCTCAGAAGTGACCCATTAGGCCTCTTAAATCTTGTGGAAAGCGATAGCCATCGAAAACACGTTGAAAACACGTAAGAAAAACGTCACAGCACGACTGCACGACCGTCGCCAGGAGCTGGCGACGGTCGCTTTGAACAGAATGCTCCAATTTGATTCTTACAAAACGACCGGTCGTAAATGGCGTGCGACCGGTCGCTTGCTATCGACGACCGGTCGTAAGGAGATAGCGGGTCGCTCGTCGACTTCCCTACAGACTTCGTTTCTGTGTAAAACGACCGGTCGCTTTCAGGCAGATTCAAAATCTTCATTTTCGCTGCCAAAACATCCTTGTGTTTCAGCGCAAAAACATCCCCATCTTTAGGTGAGCCATTTTTCCAACAGCATGATATTTATAGGAGATGCTATGCATGCACCCAAATAATATTTATATATACAATATTTTAAACCACCAAAAGATAAGATATAAAATTAAGGAAATAATGTGACTCATCCCCTTGGCCAATAATGTCACAACACCACTACCAAAAGATAAGATAGAAAGATGAGAGAATAATGTGAGTCATCAAATTAGACGAGAGTGATGATACAATGAATGGGGAGGAAGAGAATAAGAAAGAATCTTAGGCTAGGTGACTCACCAACTTTAAACTAGATGACTCACCTCCAATAGATGAACAACTCATCCCAATTTAGGATAAAAATCCGATGTTTTGAAGAGAAAGTAAGAGGGAAAGGGAGAAGAATGGGAGGATGATGGTTTGATTAAAACCAATTCTAAGTCTCTACACATGGATAACAAGAATAGTGTCATCTTTCAACTAAAGGGATAATCTCATACTAGGCTTAAGATTTAATAACATATAAATCTTCACAATAAATATTTAAATAAGAAAAATTCATATTAATAAATAATTATTATATATATGTATATTTTTTTTTTTACGGGTTCTCACAAAAGCTTTGCTTTCCTTCAGCCCAGAAACAAATTTACGTGGAATCAATTTCTGGGGCTATGACGCTACAGAAGCAAAGCAAACAAAAAAAGGGTTTTGAAGCAAAGCGAGCTGAAGTCTAAAAAAGGAAACGAAACTGGCAGCTTTAATTCAAGGAGATGAGCCATTTTGACTCACCGCCAATTAAGGATGCATTTTGTATCTAAAACAAAGCATCTCTTGAGGTCCTCCACGCTCGGGTCTTTAACCCGCAAAGCAAATCTCCAATGCCATATGCAAAAGTATTAAGAAGCATGAATTCGCTAATCCTATTTGGACGAGTTTGTTTCTTTAGTGCTTTGGGAGTTCCAATCCAACAAAGAGAAAGCAGTTGGTTCAAGTAATTTGCTTGGGTATCCTAATCAAATTATGTGACACGTGTTTGCGGTAAACACATACTTGTTTTTGTCACCAAGCTGCAAGATGTCAGTTAAATATGAGACCAACAAAGCCACAGGTCTCAAGTTGGCCTAGATGTCTACCATGAAGACAATAATCCAATTCAAAATTAATTGGGACCAGTTAAAAGTCAATGTGCATTTCTCTCGCAACATGAGACAGTCTCAAGCCGATATTCCAAGACTTGATGGCCTCAAATACAATGGACTCGTTCATTATAAGTCTCAAGCCTAACAGACTTGTCCATTAAAAATCCAGTTGGCGAATAATTGGTGCAAAGTCTTAAGTCCGCAAATTATGGATTAATGGGCTTAAATTCCCAAAAAAATCCCATTAATTTCCAAATCATCAAATTGAAGCACAAGTGGTACAAAACCATATCAAAGGCCTAAATGATATAAAACCACGCAAATTAAATCAAATTTTTGGAACTACGTCGGTTTGATCCCGTCAAGGGTACGTAAGCAGTCTACCATACCAATAGACGCAACCGCAACCAATTTGAATCTCTGCTTTATCTTAACCAAATTCGCCAAAACACTTTTCCAGTGCAAATGTCAATTATAGAAAAGTAGTGGGTTAATCGAAATTGCTCATTATTTTTCTTGGACATTGACAATAAGAAAAATGGTACAAAACCATCCAATTTTTCCCATGAGTCATCTACCTATGCAAATTTCAGTGAGATTAAATTCAAATCTCTCAAACACAAATTCTCAGTTAGTGGGCCACATTTACCCATTAATTTCCAATTTTTCCCATGGGTCATCTACCTATGAAAATTTCAACATCTCCAAATTGTCTCAAAGAAACAAATCTTAATTAGTGGGCCACACTTACCCATTAATTTCCAAATAAATTCCGAACTACATTGGTTTGATCCCTTTGAAAGGGTACGTAGGCAATCTAAATGCAACCGTCCAAATCTCAATTCCATATCGAATCCCTACTTTATTCAACTAAATTCACTCAAACACTTCTCAATACAATTCAAATCAAATTTCTCTCTCAATAAGTCATTTATTCATTGCAATTTTTTGAACTACGAGTAGCCTAATTCCCGCAAGGGATACGTAGCTACACTGAGGTTCGAACTTAGGGGCAGTAACAAAACCAAACACACACATTCTGTTTCTTTATGATGGAATCAAAGGGTGTTCCTTTGAAATAAGGGATTGTAATTAAGAGACATCGCATCCCAAATGGGTCGAACCTAAAATAATAAAACCTCATTATTTAATTAGTGGTGGTAAAATTATGTTGGGAGGTTCACATTTAACTTCAACATTTCTGTGTCGTATCGTATCTAATGATCACGTTTGCTAACTCACCAGTGAAGATAAATCTCTCACTTTTGTAAGAAATATGACCCACGAATAATGATGGTTAATGAATGTAAAACTATAATATGCGTGCACACACACACCATTTCTATAAGGATTAGAAGTTGTCCATGGCGAACCTTTAGAATTAGGAGTAGTCAGTATAGTGGATCTGATACCAGCGCTGCCCTTTTTGCTTTCTACTTCAACTCTATTTTTCTTCTTTGTTATTTTCTTACATGAATAAAATTCTTTGATATTGCAAGGAAGTTGTTTTCTTCACCTATTTTCTTCTATTTTTTTAAATAATAATAAATTTCCGTGAAAAGTGATTACATAACAACAAGAGAGAGTATGCAGGAGAGGAGGAGCTAGCTTTAAATATATTTTGACTTATTATCACAAAGGTCCTTAAGATTTATGAAACTATCAGATTGTATCCTTGATATTTTTTTGTGTCACTCATGGTCCTCAAGGTTAGTATGTGCGATCACAAATGGTCCATGCCGTTAGGTTCCTTCAAAAACTCCGTTAGTTTGCTAATGTGGCATATATACATATCACAAAACATCCCTGAGGTTCACACATCTATCACAAATGGTCCCTCCGAAATTTTTTAATTTAAAATTCATAAAATTTAGGTTTTCTTTTTTATATTATTTAAAAATATATATTATATTTTAAATTCACATGACACTATGTTTTGAAGATGTGGGCTCCACATATATGCCACACCAACAAACTAATGAAGTTTTTAAAAATTAATTTAAAATTCATAAAATTTAAAAATGAAAAAACCATTTATATAAGGATTTTAACCTTGAGGACCATTTATAAACCCTAAACCCGTGGTTTTTTTCATTTTTAAATTTTATGAATTTTAAATTATTTTAAAAAAAACTCCATTAGTTAGTTGATGTGGCATATATGTGGAGCCCACATCTAAAATAATATAGTGTCATGTGTATTTAAAATACAATATATATTTTAAAATAATTTAAAATTCATAAGATTTAAAAAATAAAACCAAAATTTTATGAATTTAAAATTAAAAAAATTTGCAGGGACCATTTGTGATAAGTGTGTAAACCTCAGGGATGTTTTGTGATATATATATATGCCACATCAGCAAACTAACGGAGTTTTTGAAGAACCTAATGGCATGGACCATTTGTGATCACATATACTAACCTTGAGGACCACCAATGACATAAAAAAACATTAAGGATGCAATTTGATAGTTTCGTAAAACTCAGGGACCTTTTATGATAATAAGCCATATATTTTATATAACATAAGAAGTGACTTGTACAGATAATTACAAGCGGAAACATATACATTCATATAGCTAGCTTAGACTGCAGGCTATAAAGACTGTAGGCTAGCTATCCAAACCACTTCTACATCTGATATACATACATATACAATATTACAGAGAGCTTCATTAGTTAACTAATTACTTATACCAAACTAAGTTGGTAATAATTAGCGGCGAATCTTGGGTTACTCTCTTATCTCTATCCCCCCAAATCGCCGGGCTGCGTCCTTGCTATTAAGAACAGCCTGATCATTCCTAAGAGGAGCTGGTTGTCTCCCTGCACGAGCTGGTTGGTCTTGAGGAAATGGAGGCCTCTTGCCGGGCCGGCCACAGAACTTGTCTAGCATGGCAAAAGCCTCCCCTCCAATCTTTGCTAGCTCTTCCTGAGTTGCCATAATAATATTGCTATCTAGCCGGGCTGCGTCCTTGCTATTAAGAACAGCCTGATCATTCCTAAGAGGAGCTGGTTGTCTTCCTGCACGAGCTGGTTGGTCTTGAGCAAATGGAGGCCTCTTGGCTGGCCGGCCACAGAACTTGTCTAGCATGGCAAAAGCCTCCCCTCCAATCTTTGCTAGCTCTTCCTGAGTTGCCATAATAATATTGCTAAAATTTAGTACAAGCACACAAAACACAGACGCACGAAGCAGGTCAGGTAATTTGGTTTGCCTTTGTTTTCTTGGTAACAACGGTTTGCGGCCAAGCCCCATTATATAGGAGTTAAAAAGGCGACCTTATTGTGAGACCTTGTGGATAAGTCGGTTGGATAACATAGATATCCATTCCTTCCAAAAGGGCTTCCCTGTTTTGGCGATTCCTTCAGAGACCTTATTGTGAGACCTTATGTATTAGTAATGTTGCAAACTACAGAAGTACCTAAGTATTATGAATAGCACTATAGAATGTATGGAAGATTCTTTGGTGCGAAGAATTTCGTGCAGGTGGCATGGATATGGTTGGTACAAAACACATTAATGAAAAATAGGAATAAGCACAAATTGAGGGAGGTGAAGATATTATCTTCCTGAAGAGATTGAATGGAATCAATATCATAGTTTATCCAGTTTCCTTTCTTTGCTTGAGAGTTGCATATGATGGATCTTTCAAATAAACTTATTTGAGGGGTAAATTTGTAGAACGCACTTTGTATTATATTTGAACAATTCAAACTATCTATATTTCAACGTTTATCTCTTTAAAAAATCACACAAACTGTCTATATGTGACAAATATCTCAAATAAACTTATTTGAGGGGTATTTTTGTAGAGCTCAATTTGTATTGTACGTATTTCAACAATTTGAACTATCTGTTTTGTAGATTATATATATCTTTAAACAAGCACCTGGATTGAATTTTTTTCGGGTGTTGATTTTCCCACTTCTCTTTCGTCCACTTACACTCCCTTCTGTCTTTTTAATACTTTTTACTATAACATACAAGGGAGTGTAAGTGGAAAAAAGAGAAGTGGGAAAATCAACTCCTTTTGTTTTTAACCATTTGATTGAATAGTAGTAATTTAAGTGTTTGTCTATTTGTCTCATCACATTTACAATTTGTTCAATATTTTGTAAAGATAATCTATGAATGAAACTTGAAAATTAGAAGGTTCAAATAAATGAAATACAAATTGGATGAACCCTAGAAAGTGTCAATCCACAAACATAGAATAAACAATTCTGAAAAACAACATAAAACTTCTAATACTCAACAAACACATCCTTCAGCTTACAGAATAACTGCCTTTTTCCACAACACTTCTATTCAGCTGAGGCACATGATTCGAAGAGTAAGATATGTCAATTTTCATGCACTTATGATAGGAACTTTTTGGAATCTAATATGATTTTATGTTCTCGATCTTCCATGATTTTAATGAATTAGAATCCTTTTAGGAGTGCATTTATTTAGGCATATTTTTCAATATCTTTTGTTTATTCCCTCTTTCTTTTTATTATTAAATTCCTACTTGTCTCTCTAGTATTTTGATTGATAATTACGTTGGTATTTCCTTGGGACTCAAGTGTGATTATGCTTTGAATTGAAAAATATATTTTTGAATAAAAATCAGTCTTTAATAGTGTGATTATTAAAAATCTCATTTTGTGGAATTTTCCTCTTTTATTATTTTGGGCCTCACGTGTAATCGCCTTTAGCATAGGAAAGTATCTTTGTGATTACTTTCATGTCTTGCAAATTAAAAATCTGTTTTGAAAGTGAGTTATTTTTTTTGGTGGAGCAAAAACCTATAAAACAAGACCTTTGTCTTCTTTCTTTATAGTGAGCTTTCACGATCATATTTTCAGTCTATAAACTTTGGAAAGCTGAGTTTTTATTTGAGATAAATCATCAAGTGTTCCATGTTTACTTGGTGATTTATCAAACACTTTAATCATTCATATTGCATTCATTTGCATAGTTTGATGACTCATATAGTTGAGGGCACCAAGACCATGGTGGCAGATTTTCTCCGATGAATTTGAATCGATCGTGACCAGTATTGGATTCAACATAAGGAGAGTTGGAAGAACTCTGGCGAGCTTGAAGCAATCTCGACCAGTATTGCGCTTGAGTTACTAAGAAGTCGGTAACCATTATCTAGAATGTGTCTAGGATAAGTGTGTGAAGATTTTTTTTTGTAATCATCGTTCTATAGTGGATTTTTCCTGTGATTTTTCCGAGAGGTGGGGTTTTACCACGTAAAATAATTCAAGGATTGAAACCACATATCAATCCTATTGGCGTCATTTATTTTCATCTATTACTTCGTTCCTGTTTATTTGTTGTATGTGTGTTTTTTGTTTTTTGTTTTTTTTGTTGTTGATAAATTCTAGAATTGCATTCATAATTCAACCAAAAAACCCACTAACCACAAAGTGCTAATACAAACTAGCCACAAATGGTCATTACAATAACGAAGCGATCTAACATCAAAATAAGACAATATGAGGCTCTTTCACTAACAATCGTGCAGGATCGAAGAAACTCTTGCATAGGCATCCCAACTAAGAGTGCAAACTCAGAACAACCAAAAGGGATAAAGCTTGAAAAAAACCAAGTCATAATTAACAATACAAATAAAACTCTCACAAAAGAGAGGTGGAAAGCTCTCACAACCGAATATACAAAGAGTCTATGCGACTTATTCCAAACATGAAGAAACCGAAAAGGATGGTAATAGAGAGCTGACACCGAAACGTAGGTAGAGACCGACGCCGAGATACATTCGCATGTGATAACTATAGAAAAATCATAACCAAATGAAAAAATAGTGGAAACCTTCTGTCTCTAAAAATGAGGGAAGATAGGACAAGAGATAGGAAGGGAGAAGAGGAGAGGGGAGGAAGAACACCTCCCCCCCCCCCCCCTCAAAGTGAAAACGGCTTTGGAGTGTTTTTTGTTGTTGTACGTTTGTTTTAACGTCTTATTTGTGTTCAGGATTGATTCACCATATTAATCATGCCATCGTTCTTTATGTTTTTAATTTATTTTATAATTGGCCTATTCACCTCCTCTAGGCGTTTGTTAGTCATTTTATAGATATTTTCAAATTTGATTTAGTACTCCATAATAAAATAAAATAAAAAGAGGAAAGAATAGCTAGATTGATTCTTGTTTTCCTGTATCCTTTAGTGCTCTTCACCTTTCGAAATGATACTTGCATTTGATATTTCTTTATTTATAACACCTTTCATTGTAAATTAGCTTTCTATATATTTCTAGAACTATTTGGTGAATCAGATCAATTCACCTATGTAACATATATATGTGTGCATGTTGACAGGTCTGCAAAAGATGGATTAAGAATAAGAACAATATAAATATAACTAAATAAAGGAGGCCTGTTAACTTGGTAATTGGATTTTCTCAACAATAATATTGAAGTATATAATATATATCAAGGAAAGATCGATGCTTAATTATTCCGTTAGTTCCTGCATGTATGATTAGTAACCCATATATGTTAATAATTGAGTCGGTCTCTATCCCATCTAACGCACAGATGTACAGGTTAGGCAGAAAGGAATGGCAATTAGTGAGACCCTGGACCCAAGTGAATCAGATTCCACACTGATTAGGTATATGAACTTTACAGTTCATAGTTCATATGAATCATTTCCTAATCCCTTTATATAAGGCTTAATATCACAAAACATCCCTAAGGTTTACGAAACTATCATATTGCATCCTTAATTTTTTTTTTTTGTCACTCGTGATCCTCAAGGTTAGTATGTGTGATCATAAATGGTCCTTACCGTTAGGTTCCGTCAAAACTCCGTTAGTTTGCTGACGTGGCATATATATCACAAAAAAGGAACCATTTGTGATAGGTGCGTGAACCTCAGGGATGTTTTGTGATATATATATACAACGTCAGCAAACTAACGGAGTTTTTGGCGGAACCTAACGGCAGGGACCATTTATGATCACACATACTAACCTTGAGGATCATGAGTGACACAAAAAAAATATTAAATGACAGGACCCACCCCCGAATTCCTCGGAACTGAGATAAAAAAAAATATTAAATGACAGGACCCGCCCCGAATCACGCAGAATCAAACAAACCTTTTTAAACACAATAATATTCCGCTGCACCTGATGAGACCCCCGGCTGCCTACGTACCCTTGAACAAGGGATCAAGCCACACGTAGTTCTCATCTCAACAGTCATAACTATACATTGCAGATCCATCACAATTCCAAATCTGACAGAAACACAATAATACACAATCTCAAACTTTTCCTTTATATTGGTTCAATCCCGTAACCATACCCTATCCAAGGCGTATGTACATTGAACCCATTATCAATTTCTTCCCTTTATAACATTTCAATCCCGCATCCATACCCTATCCAAGGCGTATGTTGCCGTACAACACTTCCCAATCCGGGGCTCAAACATTCATACATATCCAGGGTCCTCACAGAGGACAATCACACGAATCTCAATCCCAAATTAAAACCACATATACCAATATGTAACATGTATGCCTAAACATGAGCATATATGTATATATAATGACACACCTCTCACCATCATCATGTACCAGGGGAAAACAATCCAACCGGGGATTGTTGACTAGCTCACAAGTATCCGGCCTCAAACGCCCATGTGGCTAGGGACGAGCCGTCCAACTGGGGGACTGACTCTCAACCAGCACGTACGGACGAAGAATCAAGACTCGTACGCCTGAAAACAGCCTTACGCGCAGACTACCCAATTAAGGGTTTACTGCGACACCCGTAAGGTATGCCCCGGGTTCCGTCAGATCCAAACTATATCCACTATGTCTATGTATCAATATCCAAGGGGAGGTACATATGATGATGCACATCATGTCCTGGGGAAACAATCCGCAGGGGATTGTTGACTAGCTCACAATTATCAGCCCTCAAACGGACTATGTGGCTAGGGACGAGCCGTCCAACTAGGGGACTAACTCTCAGCCAGCACGTACGGACGAAGAATCAAGACCCGTACGCCTGAAAAACAGCCATACGCGCGCAGACTACCCAATTAAGGGTCTCAGCGACACCCCGTTAAGGTATGCCCCGAGTTCCTTCATACCCATATATCCATTTCCTCGTATCCGAGTGTCCATATCCACTGTTTCCAAGTATCATCATCCAAGGGGGAGGTACGTATGATGGTGGAGTTCGTAATCCCTTATATAAATATTATAAAAACAACACTCCCTTACTTAATTATATTTTCCCACAATATCGATTCATAGTAGACGAATAAACTCTCAAGCATAAACCCATAACCGGGGAGGTACCTAAGGTAGTGCTAATAGCACTCAAACTAACGTTCCAATCTCACATCTCTCCTCATCTCACAGCCACATCCCAAGTACCCCACACATAACCAACCTAGGTAGAAATTTCTCAAATATATAAATCTATAGTCAAATATTCAAATATGTCAAAGCCCAAATATACATCACAAATACTTCATAACATACTTAAATTCATTAATCAAATATATAATATATTTTAAAATAAATCATTAAAACAAAATGCATAATCTTTCCACATTTGGTCAACCGGCCCCGGGGCCCGCAAACTCATTTTACGATCCGAAAGTTCCTATGGGTTCCACAAGGTCTAGGATACACGTCCTGCAAGTTTGGTCCAAATCGGACGGCCGGATTGCTCACGATCGCACGATTATTGAAATCCTAGCCCTAGGGTTGGCATTTTTGGAGTATCCGAAACTCCGTTTCACGATCCATCGAATCCTACACAATCCTAAGGATGCCCAGGTTAACATATAAATAACTCAAGACCATCCAACGGTCCAAACCTGTTGAACCCAGATAACGCGTAATGGCGATATCCGTTCAGACTCATGCGGTATCCAAATTGAGATCCGTAAAATCCTACGCACTCGTGACAACCAGGGATCGCATTGGGACAAAATTTCTCTCTGCTACAGTGCCCATGCGCTGCCACACGCACCGGCAGCGCGTGGGTGTCCAAAGCGATAGCCACTCGCCGGAAAAACTTAGAATCTTGGCTCCAAACTCCTACCCTAGGTAAAACACCTAATTTGGAGTCACTTTTGTTCTTGGGCTATGGCCAAAAAGTGGCCGGAAGTGGCCGGAAATGGAGGCCGAAACTAACAGATTTTTCAATTCGAAAATCGAGTTACGAACTCTCAAAATTTATTGAATCCTAACCAACAGGCAGCTAGAGACACGAAGAGTAAATGGATTTCCATACCTTACTCGTCCAATTTGGTTGAGAAACGAAGGAGAACGAAGCTGTTGAAGTTCCTGTGAAAACGGCGCGATTCCGGCTGTTTCTGGGCAATATTCGGCGGTGAGCGACGGCTTCTGGCGGGAGATGGGCTGGGGTTCGACGGCAAGCCCCGGCCGGTTAGTTGGTACCGGTGCCGGAGCTTTTGGTGGTCGAGGTGGTGGCTAGAGAAGAAATTGGAAGGGAGGGGGTGCTACGCGAGAGAGAGAGAGAGAGAGAGAGAGATTCTGAGATTTTATTTAAATCCATTTCCATTTATTTATGATTTTGCCACTGGGAGTATTTTAACCATATCTTTTTCGTTACAACTTCTAAATGAGCCCCACCGCATGTCTACGGACTCGCCTCAGTACGACCTACATAAAAACACCAGCCACTAGCCCCAAAATCCTTCCGGATTAAAATGACCATTTTGTCCCTACCCCGAGGGCAAAATTGGAAATTCATATTTAAATAAATAAATAATTTGGTGGCTAAATAATTTAGGGTCGGGGTATTACATTAAAGATGCAATCTGATAGTGTCGTAAACTTTCAGGAACATTTTGTGATAATAAGCCCTTAATATAATATAATATTTACAACCGGGTCTATCCTAATAAAAATTAGCATTAACTTATAGAGTCTCAGAGTTTAAACTCCCATGAGTGTCAAAGTGTGTGTATATATATATATAGATAAAAAGTATGTGAATGTGATGATTCCAATTTTCCAACAGAAAAAGATACCAAAGTCGGCTAGTGTCCCACAATCCCCGGCTACAACCTCGCGTTCAACAATGCTTGGGTCCTTAATTGGGGATAAGATATTTGAAGACACGTAGGAAATAAAATGGCGCATTCTTTTTGCATCTCTATCTAATTTGCGTACTTCATTTTTTTTATTCTAATCAATCTAATAGAGTTTGTTGTCGAAATTCCAAAGGAGTTTCAAGCCAGACAAACACACATACACCCACGTTAAAATTCACTTTGACTATTGACACAATGAGTTAGAAACTTTCCTTCTTCTTGGTTCAAATTTGGGAAGTTAAAAAAAAAAAGGAAAGCTCAATAATTGTACCTCTAAGTTCCTCTTAACTTTTGACTATTTTGGGATTTTTTATTGTTATTATAGCAATATATATATATATAGACCTTAATCATAACGTAAAACCTACGTCGTCTTTTATATCACATTACCATCTTTTAAGTTAAACTTTATGCGTCGTATCGTATCTAATGATCACATTTGCAAACTCATCGATGAAGATAATTCTCTCAATTTTGTAAGAAATATGACCCACGAATGATGATATGGATAATGAATGTGAAACTATAATATGCGCACACACACCATTTCTATAAGGATGAGAAGTTGCTGAGTTAGTACATGGCGAACTTTAGAATTAGGAGTAGTCAGTATACTGCATCTGATACTAGGCTGACCTTTTCGCTTTCTACTTCAACAATATTTTTCTTCTTTGTTATTTTCGTACATGAATAAAATTCTTTGATATTGCAAGGAAGTTGTTTTCTTTTCCTCTTTTCTTCTATTTTAGTTTTAATACTAATAAATTTTCATGAAAAGTGATTACATAACAAACAAGAAAGAGTATGCAGGAGAGGAGGGGCTAGCTTTAAATATATTTTATATAACATAAGAAGTGATTTCTACATATAATTACAAGCTAGCTTAATTAGTATATATAAAGACGGCTAGATATCCAAACCACTTCTACATCTGATATACATACATATATACAATATTACAGAGAGCTTCATTAGTTAACTAATTACTTATACCAAACTAAGTTGGTAATAATTAGCGGCGAATCTTGGGGTACTCTCTTATCTCTATCCCCCAAATAGCAGGGCTGCGTCCTTGCTATTAAGAACAGCCTGATCATTCCTAAGAGGAATTGGGTGTCTCCCTGCACGAGCTGGTTGGTCTTGAGGAAATGGAGGCCTCTTGCCGGGCCGGCCATAGAACTTGTCTAGCATGGCAAAAGCCTCCCCTCCAATCTTTGCTAGCTCTTCCTGAGTTGCCATAATAATAATATTGCTACAAATTAGTACGACCACACAAACAAACAGATGCACAAAGCAGGTCAGGTAATTTGGTTTGCCTTTGTTTTCTTGGTAAAATGGTTTGTGGCCAAGCCCCATTATATAGGAGTTAAAAGGCGACCTTATTGTGAGACCTTGTGGATAAGTTGGTTGGATAACATAGATATCCATTCTTTCCAAAAGGGCTTCCCACTTTTGGTGATTCCTCAGAGACACTTTTGAATCTTTGAGTTGGGGGCTTTGCTTAAGTTAGAAATATGTATTTAGTAATGTTGCAAAATACATAAGTGCCTTAAAAAGTATTACGATCAATAGAACTATTGAACGTATGTATGGAAGATTCTTTGGTGCTAAGAATTTCATGGATATGGTTGGTACAAAACACATTAATGAAAAATAGGAATACGCACAAACTGTGGGAGGCGAAGATATTTATTCCTGAAGAGATTGACAGGAATCAATATCATAGTTTATTTGGTTCTTTTTGGTTGCTTGAGAGCCACATATATGATGGATTCTTCAAATAAACTTATTTGTGGGGTATTTTTGTAGAGCTCACTTTGTATTGTATTAGAACAATTTACAGTTCAAACTGTCTATTTCACATATTATCTCTTTAAAAAATCACATAAATTTAGAGCTGGATGTGACAAATTAATCTCTAAATAAACTTATTTGAGGGGGTATTTTTTACTAAATATGAAACCTAATATGAGAATATTTGTTTGTGGGAATTTTTTGTGTATTATTCTCCTTGTAGGAGGTCATATTTATAATACAACGCTGAATGGGCAAGTAAATAATAATTTCCTAAATCTATTTATAGTAGGAATTCTTGGTGTGTAAGGAAAGTAAGTCAATAGTCCACAAGTCACGCCAACACTCCCCCTCACGTTGGTGCATAGATGTTGCCAATGGCCAACTGGTCCAATGAATTGTGGAATGCTTTACTGAAAATTGCCTTTATCAAAATATCCACCAATTGATCCTCGAGCTTTACGAAAGGAAATTGAATCACTTTAGCTTCAAGCTTCTGTTTGATATAGTGTCGATCTACCTCAACATGGTTGGTGCGATCATGTTGAATTGGATTCTGTGCAAAAGCTATTGCAGCATTGTTGTCACAAAAGAGATTCATTATAGATGTAGGTCTATATCCAAGTTCAGTAAGCAACCTCCTTAACCAATGAGTTCGCAAATTCCATTGATCATACCTCTGAACTCGGCTTTTGCACTGGATGGCGACCACCTTCTATTTCTTGCTTCTTCATGTAACCAAATTACCTCCCACAAATGTGAAGTAACTGGATGTAGATTTCCTATCTATTATATTTCCTCCTAATCTACATATCTGTAACCATCAATTTTTAGATGACCACGTTTTGAGAACATAAGTCCTTTTTGGTGGGAGACTTAAAATATCACTACTAAAAAAAACCCCTTGCACGACCAAACTTTGCACGAAAAACAAAATTCGTTGCGCAAAGTGACTTGCCGCGACAAATATAATCATCGTCGCTCAAACCCTTATGCGACTCAATTTTGCGCAACGAACAACAAAATCGGTCGCACAAAGTCACTTTGCGCGACGACAAAGAGTGATCGCTAAAAGTACCTTTGCGGGGACGAATACTAGAATTTGGTGCACAGAGTTTTGCGCGATGAATAGTGATTCGTCTCGCAAAGTATTTACAAAAATAAATAAATAAAATATCATTTTTTTAAAAATTTGGATGCCTTTGCGCGACGAATAATAATATTCGTCTCCCAAAAGTCTTTACTAAAATTAAATTTAAAAAAAATTTGGATGACTTTGCGACAAAACTTTGCGACGACAAAGATCGTCGCTAAAAGTAACTTTGCACGAATACTAGAATTTGGTGCACAGAGTTTTGCGCGATGAATAGTGATTCACGAGTTTTGCGCGACAAATAGTGATTCGTCTCGCAAAGTATTTACAAAAATAAATAAATAAAATATTATTTTAAAAAAAATTTGGATGACTTTGCCACGAAATAATAAACTCGTCTCGCAAAGTCTATAAAAAATAAATAAAATAAAAAAATTATTTTGTTAGAAAAATATATTATTGTAGTTCGGATTGGGTTTTTGTTAGAAAATATATTTTTTAAATTGAGATCAAATTGGTTCATTGTATTCATATAGGGTCAAGGAATGTAGCTGTAAAAAATCATCAAAAATCGGAGTTAAAATAACTGTTTAATCGTGATTTTTGTTTATAACCATAAAAAAGTTTTGTCCCATTACGTGATCTTCTGAATGTTTATTTTTTCTGATTTTTGGGGTATGCGATCTGAAGTATAAACAAACAAGTTTGACGGTTGGATCGTTTGAAACTGGTTTCATAGAATACATATGTTATTAAAACAATATATTCACTAACAATTAAAAGTTTATTTATACTTTTGTTAAATATAACATAAGATTTTGTGGTATCCACTAGTGTAAAAATTTTAAATTGACAATTGAAGTGGTTCATTGTATTCATATAGGGTGAAGGAGTGTAGCTGTAAAAAAATCATGAAAATCAGAGATTGAAATAGCCGTTAAATCGTGATTTTCGTTTATAACCGTTGAAAAGTTTTATCCTATTACTTAATCTCTCTGAATGTTTATTTTTTCCGATTTTTGGCGTATATGATCTCGAAATGTAAACAAACAAATTTGACGTTTGGATCGTTGAAACTAGTTTCGTAGAATGTGTATGCCATGAAAACAATATATTCACTAACAAATAAGACTTTATTTATACTTTTATTAAATATAACATAAGATTTTGTGGTATCTACTAGTGTAAATATTTTAAATTGGCGATCGAATGCAATCATTGTATTCATATAGGGTCAAGGAGTGTAGCTGTAAAAAAATCATGAAAATCAGAGTTGAAATAGCCATTAAATCGTGATTTTTCGTTTATAACCGTCGAAAAGTTTTGTCTTATTACTTAATCTCTGAATGTTTATTTTTTCCGATTTTTGGCGTATATGATCTGAAGTGTAAACAAACAAATTTGACGGTTGGATCATTGAAACTAGTTTTGTAGAATGCGTATGCCATGAAAACAATATATTCACTAACAAATAAGAGTTTATTTATACTTTTATTAAATATAACATACAATTTTGTGGTATCTACTAGTGTAAATATATTAAATTAATGATCGAATGCAATCATTGTATTCATACAGGGTCAAGGAGTGTAGCTATAAAAAAATCATCAAAAGTAAGGGTTGAAATAACCGTTAAATCATGATTTTTCGTTTATAACCGTCGAAATATTTTGTCCCATTAATTGATCTCTTAATGTTTATTTTTTCTGAATTTTGGTGTATATGATCTGAAGTGTAAACAAACAAGTTTGACGGTTGGATCATTGAGTAGCTTTAAATTTATTTATTTTGTACGTATAACACTTAAGAAATTGAATAGTATATGTATTTATTACTAGCTTTAAATATTTTTCAAGACTTTGCGCGACCAATTGGTATTTCGTTGCGCAAAGTCTGTACTCTCAAAATTTGGGCGTGTACCAAAAATGGGAATTTAAAAAAAAAAAATTTCGAACTTGCCGCGACCAATATATGAATATTCGTCGCGCAAAGTATACTCTAAAAATTTGGCGGGCACCAAAAATGGTTGACGGGTATATTTTGGTCGCGACAAAAGTTTGGGCGACCAAATATTCGTCGCGCAAAACTGAAACCATACTCACCTGCATACTCACCCCAAATATTGGTCTCTCTTCACTATCTCTCTCTCTCTCACTCACTCTCTCATCTCTCTCTCACTCTCACTCACTCTCTCATCTCTCTTTCACCATCTTCTCTAATTCTCTCACACTCACTTCTCTATAAATTTTAAATTTTTTTTCATTAATATGTGTTTTTGGAGTTAGTTTTGAGTTTATGCCAATTATTTGTCATTATTTTATGTTATTGTTTTGTTATTTGACAATATTTTTTTTTTTTTGGTAGGGAATTGTTGAGGCTTTGATGGCTAAAGTTGAGGATTTGATATAAGAGGCTTGTAGATTTTATTATTGTACTTTGTTAATTTAAGTGTACATTTTGAATATTATGTATATTGGATAATTTGACCACTATTTTTCTTATGTAATTTTATTTTGAATATGTCAATTTAAATTAAAGTAATTAAGAAAAATAAAATCATACAATTAAATTAAATTTAAAAAAATTAATATAATGAAATTGATATAAGAGAAATAATAATAAAAAAATGTCAAAAACCTTGTGCGACAAAATATTTCGTAACGCAAACTATAAATTAGTTTATTTTAGTTTAAAATTTTCAAAAAATAAAAAAATGAATATTTCGTAGCGCAAACCTTTGTGCGACGTTCACATCGTAGCGCAAAGTACACTTGTGCGACATTAACTTTCGTCGCGCAAAGTTAATATTCGTACGTAAAGTAATTAATATTCGTCGCGCAAAGTTGTTATTGTCCGTCGCGCAAAGTTTTCAAGATTCGTCGCACAAAGTCGTCATGATTCGTCACGCAAGTTGTTATCATTCGTCGCGCAAAGTGGCTTTGTGCGACGAATAATTTCGCCGTCGCGCAAACTCCTTTCTCGCCACGAGTTTTGCGCGCAGGGATGTGCGAGACCAAAATTTCGTCGCGCAAAGTGTTTTTGTAGTAGTGTATCTAGTATCCGATCATGCATTCATGTGGTCTTCACTCGGAGAATGCATAAAGGATACTGAGGTTTTGAACTTCCATGATTTCTATTTTCTTTGGTCTAAACCTAGAAGGAAGGACACAAAGAATTTTCTGAACTACAAGAGTTCTTCAATGGTTTGGCCAAGACTCATAGCTTCATTTGTGATCATTTCAACCTTCTCATAAAAATTCAGAGATGGTCTCAATTTCTGACATTCTCAGCTGTTCAAATTGTGCAAGCACCATTTGAAGTTTAGTTATCTAACTTGATCATCCCCTTCATGGACAACTCTCAGAGTTATCCAAGCCTCGTTGGCAGTTGGAATATGTTGAATGTGAGAGAACTCTTATCCTGGATAGTGCTATAACTAACACATTTGTTGCCTTCTTATGGCATGGGAGGCAAGATACTCAGGTTCTAGCTGTTCAGATCTTGATTTTGGTACAGATTGACAATCAACATTTTAGACTGGATGAGTCCATTCTTTTTGTGAGATATTCATATGCACGCTCTTCAGAGGCGTAATTACTCCCATCAAAGTATGAAGGGGAGTTGCAATTACCAACAACTTACTTCCTTTTCCATAGTAACACCACCTAAACACCAATTATCCTCCTAGGATCTCTCTATTTACATTAAGAGCTGGAGTAGTGTGTGTTGAAAAGTGTTTCAAAGTAACACCACCTAAACACCAATCTAGGCTTCCTCTTTGCCAGACAACAACTAAGGTGAGTAGTGTGTGTGAATATGGACAGGACCGGCCCAGGAATTCCTGGAACTCGAGACGAATCCTGTGGAAATTTTTCGACATAGACCGATGTCGGGCCCACTTACAAAAATTGAGCCTTTTTACCGAAAAGGAAAAGGCCACAACTTACTGCGAAATTTCGGGCAAGTCTGCCCTGTATAGTGGACATTTGCAAATTTCAACCTGCACAAAATTCACATTTTTATATCCCAACAGGCAGCATGCACAATATAATTTCATGCAATTCATATAATCGGCCTCCGGCCTTCAGATAATTCAGAACAGAAACAACAATATTCTCGAGTCAATTACTACATAAACCATGTACTTAAAGTCTTCAAACAACTTTACAAACACCAAGAAATCATTAAGCTCATTCACATCAACAATCACATACGCAGAATGAACAAACATGTTAAACACATTAATATTTCGCGGCTGCACCTGGTGAGACCCCAGGCCTACGTACCCTTGGACAAGGAATGAAGCCACACGTAAGTCTCATCTACAACGGTCACAACTTCGGTAATAAACAATTATTTAAACAGAACCATCTATACATTTAAGAGCTAACACAATTCCAAATCCAACAAAAACACAATGAACACATTCTCCAAATTATTCCTTTATAACAGTTCAATTTTGTAACCATACCCTATCCAAGGCGTATGTACATTAAACACATCATCAATTCCTTCCATTTATATCCATTCAATCCTACAACCATACCCCTATTCAAGGCGTATGTTGCCGTCAACACTTCCCAATCCGAGGGCTCAAACATCCATATATAAACAGGGTACTCACAAACCACATATACATATATACATATATGTAATATGTATAACAAGAAAGAGATAAATATATATATATAAATACACGACCTCTCACCATCATAATGTACAGGGGAAGCAAATAGGCGGGGATTGTTGACTAGCTCACAATCTCAGCCTCAACGGACTATGTGGCTAGGCACGAGCCGTCCAGCTGGGGACTAGCTCTCAGCCAGCACATACGGACGGAAGAATCAAGACCCATACGCCTGAAAACAACCCTACGCGGCGCGCGCTACCCAATTAAGGGTCTCCAGCAACATCCGGTAGGAATGCCCCAGGTTCCGTCATATCCAGACCATATCCACAATTTCCATGTATCAGTCTCCAAGGGAGGTACATGATGTTGCACATCATGTCCTGGGGAAACAATCCAACAGGGGATTGTTGACTAGCTCACAATCTCCAGCCCTCAAACGGACTATGTGGCTAGGAGGCGAGCCGTCCCCTGGGGACTGACTCTCAGCCAGCACGTACGGGACGAAGAATCAAGACCGTACGCCTGTAACCAGTCCTACGCCGCAGAGGGAGGGAAGGAAGGAGGAAGAAGAAGAGAGAAGAAAAATATAAAAACGTTGGAGCTCTAGTGAGGCTCCAAGTAACAATTTAAAATATTCCATTTATGTCCCTTTTGTTTTTCGAACTTTTTCTCCTCGTTAAGAATCGGAATTGGGCATGCCGCATGTCTACGAAACTCTATTCCGACGAGCTCTACGCAACGGTACAACCAAAGTACCGAAATTCCCTTCCCCGAACTTAAAATGACCTTTTTGCCCCTTTTTATATTAAATGATATTTGAAATTTTTCAAAAAAACTTAACTAATTCAAATCATTTTATTTTATTGTTTACTCCAATTTATTTTCTCTTAATTTAATTATTTTTACCTCTTTTTCAGGACCGGGATGTCAGAATACAAGATCAAATATATAGCAACATTCAGATGATGACTAGTCAACAAGTAAGAACACAACACCAGAGAAAAACATGAACAACAAACCCAAAAAATTGTTCAGCGAAACCACCATTGGGAAAAACTCGAAGTCATAAGTCTGAGCCACGCAATCCACTAAGTAAAGAGAGATGCTTACATTGAAATCACAAGCAAGCTCAAGGAAACCTAGATCTATTTCAGGAAATGAGCTATATCTCTACCATGCAATCTTTTTTCCAAACTTACCAAAGCTTGGCTTCATAACAATGGCAACTTCCTTCTCAACTGGTCATCCCCATGGCACAAGCTAGCAGCTCAACTCCAAACAAAACAAGAAATTTGAATTAAAAAATGAAATGATCAATTTCTTCAAGAAACCATACTATCTTGAAGAAATCAATCTAAAATTTGACCTAGATCTATATGATAATGTGTTTGATTTAGCTCAATGGGTTCAATCTTCAAAAGAAGTTTTCAAAATCAAGTTGAAAAACTCATTTCTGAAAAGATGGAGAAATCACTAAGAAAAGAGGAGAGCAAAGGAGGAAAAACTCACAACCTCTCAAAAACCCTTTTTTTAAACTGATGGCTCCAAAAGCAATAAAGGGACCATTACCCAAAATTCCTAGGTCTACAAAGGCAGAAGGATGGCAGCGGAAGAATATGAGTAAGAAACAAGACAAAATTTGTTAGGACCAAGCTGGAAAACGAAATGAGCCGGCAGTCTCATGATGCACAAAATATGGCACTAGTCAAACGTCTACAAGTTGACTAGTCGTAACCTAAATTGTTGGTTAATGAATGTAATGCAAAATTTACCTTGGCACCCCTTCATTTGTGTTCAAGCAGTAAAGAACACAGCCAAAGGAAAACAACTAGATACCAATTTAACCTAGTCTAATAACCTTGAGATTGAGAAATAAATTCTCATGTCCTATTACAAAGTTCAAGGAAAGCTAAAGGATACTCGCCTCAATTGAGCTCAACACTTGGAGAA
>CM031917.1:17164717-17325403 GCA_018703695.1 Prunus fruticosa
AAATTACATGTCCTATTACAAAGTTGGCAAGGAAAGCTAAAAGAATACTCGCTAGAATACAACTCAACACTTGGAGAATACACAGAGGCGCCTCGTTCACCTCGCCACACCTTACAACGCCTTGTCACGCCTTGCCACGCCTCACTGTGTTAGACGTGCAACTTGTTAAACATACGACCGCCTTAGGCGATTTTCTGCCGCCTCACTCTAATGCGTGCAAAAGCATGCCTTTGAAAACACTGGTCAGTATAGTGCATCAAACCAATACTAGCTCTAACCTTTTATCTTTCTACTTCCAACTCTTTTTTTCTTCTTTGTTATTTTCTTTTCTTACATGAATCAAATCTCTTTGATATTGCAAGGAAGTTGTTTTCTTCTCCTCTTTTCTTCTTATAAAAAATAAAAAAATAAATTTTTGTGAAAAGTGATTACATAATTAACAAACAAGAGAGAGTATGCAGGAGGGTGTAGCTTTAAATATAGGCTTATTTTACAACAATACCCTCGAAATTATTGTCAAATCTGATTTTGACACAGAAAATAAGTCTTAAAATATTTTATATAATGTAAGAAGTGATTTCTACATACAAGCTGAACATATACATTTAGGTGCAAAAAATAAGCTAGCTTAGTATATAAAGACTATAAGGCTATCCTAAATCCTGAATTGTACAATAGATTATGCGAATATTAAAACCAAAGAGAGATTATACATATCGAGAATACATGCACACAGCTAAAGTTGTAGATACATACATATTATCATGTACGAAATACGTATGTAGATATAGGGCCGGTCCTGAGATTTTGAGGGCTCGCTGCGAAATTTAAACTGGAACTCTCACATAATATAATATGAAAATACTAAAAACAAAATTTGCCATGACTTAATGTCATAAATTAATTTTTTTTATAAGTAAAATTCATCATCAATTAGCATGTAATAACAATCACAAATCAAATTCATAAATTTTTTAATGTTTTCATTTGATAAAGTTTAATATTAGTATGTTCGGTAAAAATAAAATAAAAAAGAGTTCAAGAGAAAGAAGAAGGCATGAATTTTTTTTTGGTTTTGTTTTGAGTGGAAGAAACTACTTTTTTTAAGGAGAAAGCACGTGGATGTGATATATATTGTTGTTAGTTTAGTTGGATCTTTCCCTCTTTTTTTACGTTGCCTTGTACCAAAGGATATGCACTAAAAATTAGCTTGATCAAATATATTTATGTGTCAATTGGTTTGCACGCTAAAGTATATATACAGTTTTTAAAATACTAATGTATATAATAAAGCAAAAAATTTGGGGCCCTACGGAAACCCTGTGCGGGGGCGCCACTTGCACCATGACATACTATATTAATTACAAGAGCTGATCATGATAATCAATCAGATTCTACGGGACAACTCGCTGGCATATTGACCGGCGGCAACTTTCATAGGGTCAATCCTTGATGGATAGCCCCGGAAGTCCTGTCCATTGGAAATCCAAATAAAGAAAAAAAGAAAAAGAAAAAGATACACTCTGCACAGATATAGGGTATATCTAGTAATTAAAAGGATCACTAGGAGGAGAGGAAGAAAAGGCTGACTATGTTTCTTGTGTACCAAGAAATTTAAGGGTAATTGGGTCGATGATATTTCTTGGTACCATATTCAGTAACTAACACTCTCTTTGCTGCCTCGGTACCATATTCAGTAACCAACACTCCCTTGTAGATCTTTGCTGCCTCAGTGCTAGTAAGAACGCCGTCCTTTATCTGATGAGGCTTCTGAGCTGGAACTTCCGCCGTCTTCACAGGCCTTCTGATCTGATGATGAGGAGGAGGAACATGATTTTGATCCATGTTGGGGTGTGGATAATATTGTACCTGTTGAGGAGGAGGAAGAGGCCTAACGGTGACAGTCTTGGTGGGCCAGCCGACATGGTACTCGTCTCTCATGGCAGGTGCTGGGAAGTATGAAACTTCTTCTGCAGGGTGGACATGATCATAAAGCACGCCATGGCAGTCTTCTATTATGGTGTGGAGTTCTGATACAACTTGCGGTGACCTGCTATGACAAAACACTTTCTCCTCTCTCAGGGTCATAAAGCCTTGATAAATAGCCATGCTAACTTAATTAAAAGCTGAGAATTGAGGTAGAACTAATTGATCAAGGGGAAGCTAGAGGTAGCTAGGTTTGCCTTGCCTTACTGAAACAAAGGTTAAGAGCCAAGCAACATTATATAGGAGTGAGAGTCACAGAAGCTCACAAGTGGGCTTTCTGATCAATCAGGATCGATGTTGTGATTTTCTTTTGATGCTTCCCTTTTTCGTAAAATAAGAAAAAGTACTTGTTACTTGCCCATACCATAGGGCCTGTTTGTAAAATCGCTTTGATATTAATAGTTAACTAGTTGATAGAAATAACTAAAAATTGCTTTCATAGTCTGTATTTTTAAGAATTTCTAACAAAAGCGCGCTTCTAACTAACAAATGTGCCAAGTAAAAACACTTCCTTCTAAAACATTCCCCAACATGTGGACTTCTTATATTCTTTTATTTTTCTAATTAAATGTTAAGGACCTTTCCTATTGAGAATGACGATAACATACTAAATTTACACATACTACACGAATGCTACAACTCGAACCCAGGACCTTTCCTGAGGGAGCAAATGCTCCAAACCACTACATTGTGGAGCAATTGAACCTAGGACCTTTCATATAAAGAAGCTTTAGTTTTAGTTAAGTAGTTTTGTACTTTCTACTATGACTGAAACATGCTTTCCATATGATGAGGGTTCTTCGTCCGCAGTGCCTCCATAAAAAATGAACCGCCAAAGGATTTGGGTAAGTAGTAAGCAGTTCTGATAAAGGTTCAACCACGCGTTACATATTATCTACCACAAATACAATATAATGGTAGGAATAGCAGGATGTTTTGAATTATTTTCTTCCCCTCCTATTGGAGAGTTTTTTGGATATATTCAGTAGATTCTACTGAAAAAAAATTATTCGATTCAATCACTCAAGGAGCATCTCATAATACCCTGCACCCTTCTTGGACTCTTTATCCTTTGCACCGACTGTGGACCATATATAACCAATTTGTTTTAGATCCCAGCAGCCACCATCAAAGAAAAAACAATGATATATGCATATCCAATGGATAACAATGGTATGTGGATAAATCCAAAGAGATGATATATCTATTAAACTTAAACTTATAGATAATCATTTTTGCATTGTTTATTAATAATTATAACTAGGTGCTTTCCAATTAATTATTGACGTTGTTTTCCTTGGATTGAAATTTGTTTCTCCCATCTTAGTTGATACAGATAAAGAGCTAGTAAGGAGAAAGAACTTAAATTTTACATATTCTTCAATTACGTAAGACATGTTTATCGGGAAGCCAACATGGTAGCTGATGATCTGATAGCCATTTGGTCATCGCAAACTTAATATATTTCTAACTTTTCATTGTCTATTTCTTTACAATAACATGAATATTGGGATTCATAGAAGATCTTCTTTGTAATTTGATTTCTTCATTTTAGAAAGAAGAAAAGAAAATAGTGTGCTTACGACGGCAAGTTTACGTAACAAAACTTTTCTGGCCTATCTCATGGTAGGCAAGGCCTGTGCTTGATATCTTCCTGGTAGGATAAGATATTCTTGTTCATATAACATTGCCTAAATAATAATTCCACGTAGAGGAGAAAGCATTTGCTTCTTGGCCAAACTCTTCAGAGCATATATATATATATATAAAGTATGTGAATGCGATCGATTCCAATTTTGCAACAGAAAAAGATACCAAAGTCGGCCAGTACTGTCCCACAATCCCGCCACAACCTTGCGTTGTTCAACAATGCTTGAGTCCTTAATTGGGAACAAAATGGCATATTATTTTTGAATCTCTTTCTAATTTGCGTACTTCATTTTTTTTTTCGGTCTAATTAAGAGTCTAATCAACCTAATAGGGGTTTGTTCGAGCCAGACAAAGACACATGCACAAAAAGGGGAGAATAACGTTCCTTAGGGGAAATGGGAAGGTATTAATTCCTTGCATAACTTTGACCATTATCACGAGGAATTAGAAACTTTCCTTTTTCTTGGTTCAAATTTCGGGAAGGAAGATAAAAGTAAAATGAAAGCTCAATAATTGTACGTATAAGTTCCTCTTCACTTTTGACTATTTTGGGATTTTTTATTGTCACAATTTTGTTTGTTTGTTGATATTTAGAACTTAATCACAGCGTAGCAACTACGGGCGTCATTTATCATGTTATTAGAGAATCTTCAATCAATATGTCAAATTACCACATAAATATGAAATAACAAAAATTAAAAGTTAAAGTTGCTCCAATCAAATAGTTAAATCTTAAATGGATTTAAAGACTGGAAGAGATATATCAAAAATAACATATCCGAAAAAACAAGTTTGACGTCAAATATTATTTTAATATTTTTTAGTCATGAACCCCGCTATCATTTACTCTCTTTTAAAATTTTATTTTTTTTAAAAAAACTTTAAGTTAAAATTTATGTGTCATATGGTATCTACTGGTCACATTGTTAACTAAATCTCTTATACAATTATAACTCATATAAATCTCTCACTTTTATAAGAAATGTGACCCACGAATGATTTTGGGGTAAATGAATGTGAAACTAGTAGCAGACACACCATTTCTATAAGGATGAGAAGTTGCTGAGTCAATCCATGGGGATCGATGCTTAATTATTCCGTTAGTTCCTGCATGCAGGATTAGCGAGCCATATGTTAATAATTGAGTCGGCCTCTATCCAATCTAACGCACAGGGATACTTAAGAAATAAAATATAAAATAATATAATCTATCCTAAACATAACTTTTTTATTTTATTTTAAAGCTTAGGCAGAAAGGATGGAATTAGTGAGACCCTGGACCCTGGTGAATCAGATTCCACACCGATTAGGTTTATGAACTTTCACAGTTCATATGAATCATTTCCTAATTCCTTAATATAATATAATATTTATCAACGGGCCTATCCTAATAAAAAATAGCATTAACTTATAAACCAGGTACTCTCAGAGTTCGAACTCTCATGAGTGTCATAGTGTGTATCTATAGATAAAAAAAGTTGAGATACTTAGTTATATATCCATTCTTAGCATAGTAATATGGATAAACCCTACACCATTTAATTTCTATAAACAAACCCAAAAAATGACAGCTTGCCCTATTGAATTTAATTTTGATTATTAAATTACTTTAATGCCCTATTGAGTGTTTTGGGTTTTTTTATGAGATTTTTGGGTTAGACTTGTTTTAAGAAATTGATGGTAGTTTTGTAACTTATAGGAAGTTTTTGAAGCCTCTTTTTTATATTGTAAATGAGCTTTGAGTGTGTTTTTAAAATCCATTTCATTTAGGGTTTTCATATAATTTGGACCCCTATATTGGGTATCTCCCTAAAAAGTATGTGAATGCGATGGTTCCAATTTTCCAACAAAAATAGATACCAAAGTCGGCCAGTGTCCCACAATCCCCGGCCACAACCTTGCGAACAATGCTTGGGTCCTTAATTGGGTGATAAGATATTTGAAGAAGCTTGGGAAATGAAATGGCGCATTCTTTCTAATTTGCATACTTCATGTTTTTTCTTCTAATTAATAGTCTGATCAATCTAATAAGGTTTGTTGTCGCAATTCCAAAGGAGTTCAAGCCAGACAAACACACATACACCCACGTTAAAATTCACTTTGACCATTGACGCGATGAGTTAGAAACTTTCCTTCTTCTTGGTTCAAATTTGGGGAAGGAAGGAAAAAAGGAAAGCTCAATAATTGTACTATAAGTTCCTCCTAACTTTTGATTATTTTGGGATTTTTTATTGTTATAGCAAATATATATATATATATATTGATAATTTTTATTTTTTCAAGGGAAAAATTCTTTAGATATTTAGACCTTAATCATAGCGTAAAACCTACATCATCTTTTATATCACATCACCATCTTTTAAGTTAAACTTTTTGTGTTGTATCGATCGTATCTAATTATCACATTTGCTAACTCATCGATGAAGATAAATCTCTCACTTTTGTAAGAAATATGACCCAGGAATGATGGTAATGAATGTGAAGCTATAATATGCGCACGCACACACACCATTTCTATAAGGATGAGAAGTTACTGAGTCAGTCCATGGTGAACCTTTAGAATGAGGTAGTTAGTATTGTATCTGATACTAGTGCTGACCTTTTCGCTTTCTACTTCAACTCTATTTTTCTTCTTTGTTATTTTCTTACATGAATAGATTTCTTTAATATTGCAAGGTAGTTGTTTTCTTCTTCTCTTTTCTTTTCTTTTTTTTTTTTTTAAAAAATAATAATAAATTTTTGTGAAAAATGATTACATAACAAACAAGAGAGAGTAAGCAGGAGAGGAGGGGCTAGCTTTAAATATATTTTATATAACATAAGAAGTGATTTGTACATATTAGTACAAAATATATTTTTATTTTTATTTATATAACATAAGAAGTAATATGTTTTATATTACAAGCGGAACATATACATATAGCAGAAAATAAGCTAGCTTAATTAGTACATACAATATTACAGAGAGCTTCATTAGTTAACTAATTACTTATACCAAACTAAGTTGGTAATAATTAGCTGCGAATCTTGCGGTGTTCTCTTATCTCTATCCCCCCAAATAGCAGGGCTGCGTCCTTGCTATTAAGAACAGCCTGATCATTCCTAAGAAGAGCTGGTTGTCTCCCTGCACGAGCTGGTTGGTCTTGAGGAAATGGAGGCCTCTTGCCGGGCCGGCCATAGAACTTGTCTAGCATGGCAAAAGCCTCCCCAGCAATCTTTCCTAGCTCTTCCTGAGTTGCCATAATAATATTGCTAAAATTTAGTTCAAGCGCACAAAACACAGATGCACGAAGCAGGTCAGGTAATTTGGTTTGCCTTTGTTTTCTAAGTAACAACGGTTTGAGGCCAAGGCCCATTTTATAGCAGTTAAAAAGGCGACCTTTATTCTTCATCAAAAAAAGAAAAAAGAAAAAAGGCGACCTTATTGTGAAACCTTGTGGACAAGTTGGTTGGATAACATAGATATCCATTCTTTCCAAAAGGGATTCCCACCTTTGGTGATTCCTTCAGAGACACTTTCAATCTTTGAGTTGGGGGCTTTGCTTAAGTTAGAAATATATTTTAGTAATGTTGCAAATTACAGAAGTGCCTTAAAAAGTATTATGAATAGCACTATTGAATGTATGTATGGAAGATTCTTTGGTGCTAAGATTTCGTGGCGGGTTGACCCATGGATATGGTTGGTACAGAACACATTAATGAAAAATAGGAATACGCACAAATTGTGGAGGTGAAGATATTTCTTCCTGAAGAGATTGATAGGAATCAATATCATAGTTTATCTGGTTTCTTTTCGTTGCTTGAGAGCTGCAGATGATGAATTCTTCAAATAAACTTGTTTGTGGGGGTATTTTTGTAGAGCTCACTTTGTATTGTATTTGAATAATTCAAACCATCTATTTTATATATTATCTCTTTAAAAAATCACACAAATTGAGAGATGCATGTGACAAATCTCTCAAATAAATTTATTTGAGGGGTATTTTTGTAGAGCTCATTTGTATTGTATTTCAACAATTTGAACTGTTTATTTTATAGATTATATCTCTTTAAAAAAGCACCCAAATATATTTTTTTTAAACATTTATTGAATAGTAGTCATTTAAGTGTCTATTTGTCTCATCATATTTATATAGGTTTGAATGGTCAGTTTGTTCAATATTTATATCTAGCATTCCAAGGTAAATATCATGAGGTTCTCAATTGTTACTAAAATCGTCAATTATATTTGAGATATATATATTATATATAGTTATTCTCCTATGTGGATGTCTATATGTTATTACCATGCGGACTTCATTATAAATAAGGAGGAAAGTAGAGAGGAGTAGTATAAAATACATGACGTCTGCACGATAATAACGTCTAAATGTTCGCATAGGAGAAAATCTATATATATTACTAAGGGCTCATTGGTAGTAATTCTAAATAGGCCACTAATCATTTCTCCATTGAATAAAGTGGGTTTAAGTAGGGATGACAATTTTCCCCACGGGTAAGGGTCTTCGCAGGGATTCGACCCTAATGGGTCGGGTATGAAGGACAAAAAACGGGGTATGGGGATGGGTACGGGGAATTTTTTGGGTATGATGTTCGAGGAGGGGCGAGGATGGTATTTTAATCCCCAACCCGAACCCTCCCCATTTAGAATATATATATATTAATTTTTTGATGAGGTATATATATTATAGTATATATAAATATGCTATTAAAGTAATTGTACCAACTAAGTTTTTTATTATTATATTATGTACTTATATAATTTATACAAATCTTAAGCCACACTACTTATTTATTTAGTTAACTTCTAGTACATATATAAACATTCTTATATTGTCTAATAAGTATATATTATATCTTGCCTTAGTACTATTTTTTTTTCTTCAACAAAGTAGTTATATATTGGTTTTTTCTTTCATAATGGGGCGGGTCGGGGAACCCATTCCCCAACGAAGGTGGGGATAGGGAATCCCCGATATGAATATTGCTGGTATGAAGACGAGGATGGAGGAAAAGAGCTTAACGGGGATGGGGATGAGAATGGCATACCCACCCCCGATTCCAACTCATTGTCATCCCTAGGCTTAAGTGATTTTTATGGAGAACCACATAAGTGATTATGGCCCATCCCAAAATCACTCCCAAATGAACCCTAAATGATCTTCAAATGAATTGATATTTCGTAGAAAATCATCTTTACATTATTATTTAGGTTTAGGAAATGAAAATTTCCGATTATCATCTTAACCTTTAATCAAACTGCTGATGATGACCTAGGTCATCTTCAGTTTCCCAATCATGCATGCAAGTCGAATTAATTCATGAGAGAGAGAGAGAGAGAGAGAGAGAGAGAGTAAAACCTTAAAATACACACGATGGAGTTGTGTTATGTAATATTACAAAGTAGGGCATAATTAGATAAAGATGTGGAAAGTACATACCAAAACAAAAGGACTGAACATAATTAGAAAGATGTGGAAAGTATATATATATAGGTTTATATACTATATTGATCCCATATAATTGATTAGCTGCATGCTTCCCTTAGTAATAATTAAACAGCTTTATATCTAAAGCTGTAGGAAGATTTAGCTTATAACAAACGGATCAATAGAAGCCAGGACATTGGTTTCAGTACAAATGCATTCATGATCATATGATTAACTAATAATAACGCCTATTACGATTGATGCCTGGGGTTGGTTTATTGGTACGAGCAGAATTCGTATCATATTTTTCTGTGACACATATCCCACCATAGATTCGCACTGCGTCGTCAGAGTTGATGACATGGTTATTGTAAGGCCTTTGCAGCTTCTGTGGAGCTCCGTGATTCTCCATGTTGGAGCCGTAGTGGCCACAGATTCGCACCTCGTCAGAGCTGATGACATGGTTATTGTAAGGCCTTTGCAGCTTCTGTGGAGCTCCGTGATTCTCCATGTTGGTCGCCACCACTGCGGCTCCATATCGATCTCCTTGATAAGAATGAGAAGGTGTAGGAGCAGGAGAAGAGGAAGCTTGATTCCCCATGTTAACTACAACTTAAAACTGATTACAAGTTTTGCTTTGATTTGAATTCCTTGGGGGCCAAACCTCATTATATAGTAGTCTCATTACTCACACAAGCTTAAAATAAAATTAGGATTCTCTCAATAGTGCGCTTCTGAATTTAGTATATGATATACATGCTTTATTCTTCTCATGCCATTAAGAAAATAGAAAAAAAGAGGATTTCCAGGAGTCAGTAATAATTTGATTCAGTACTCCAGAAGTCAGTATCCTGTGCTTTTTTCTTTCTATATTATAATAAGTAGGATAATATCTCTTCACCTTTCGAAATGATACTTGCATTTGTTATTTCTTTATTTATAATACCTTTAATTGAAAATTAGCTTTTTAAATATTTCTAGAAATACTTGGTCTCTGACGGCCACAGTAAAGAAATTATATATATACTAAAACTGAATAAAAGTTACTGTTCTTAGACTATTCATTTTAACAGTAAAATGTCGTTTGTGCCCCTACTTAACTGGTTGAATCCTTAGTTATGTTGACTAATGAACAGTACAATGACCTTTTTGCCCTCATGCACAGCGACATAACCCTTTTGCCTGATCGCTTCTTTTTGGAGAAGCCAAAGCCGCTTCATCAAACAGAAGTGAGAGAGAGGGAGCCTCAGAGATCATAGTCGTCTTCTCCAATTTCTAGACATGGGTACTTTCAAGGTAAGCCTGCATAGCTTATTCTCCAATTCTCAGGCATGAGTAATTTCAAGGCCTCGGAGATCATAGTCGTGTTCTCTAATTCTTCATCTCATCTCATCTGTTCTTCGTTGGTTCAGCCATCTTTCATCCTCTGTCCAAAGTTCGTTTGAGAGATTTTTTGAATCTGCGAGTTCTTCCGTTGTTTCTCTTCAGGTTTGCATCCCTCAATTTTTTAACAGATTAATGGCTTGGTAATGGGTTTCTGAGCATACTGCTGAATCCTTTGATTCCTTGCCCAAATTGATTTTACTGCTGTGATGATCTATTTTAGTTAATATTGTTGTTGTGGGAAAGTAAGCATGCCAATTTCGAATGATTTTGCTGCTGTAATAGGTTGTTAATTTGTTGTTGTGATTATAGGTTTAGATGTTTACAATATCTGAGCATGTTGGTGAATCCTTTGAGTGTTTTGACAATTGGGTACCTAAGAACTCCCAGCATGGGAATCCTGGCTTTTTTTGTTTGTTTTTTTTTCTGTTTAGTTTGTAGAGTTTTTGTCCAGGTAAAGAAAGCCTCTGGATTACAAGGTTGTAATTTGATATGTACATTTTTGTTGTTGTTTTTATTCTGAATTTTATCATTAGTTTTGTTTTCAACTGAGGATCCATATGCATTAGCTATTGTTTAGTTTACAAAGATTAGAACTAAAGAATCACTTTCTAATATTTCAATTGATCTGCTACTTTCATTGGATTCCTGGGGTGTTTTTTGTTTGTCTTTTTTTTTTAAACTTTCATACCACACATACACATCTTTCATGCTCTGTTTTTCTTTTGTCTTGCTTCTAAAAAGTTAATTATTAAATTTTCTTGAACATGGTTTTCTTTGTAGTAAAGTGTTAGAGTGTTTGGAGAAGCTCAATGTGAGTAGAGCTGCCTATATCAGAACCACCCTAGGCCTCCAACCTTTATCTTTTGAAAAATCTTAAAATATTATCAATTCAAGGATGTAAATGATCAATCACCTTCTTCTATTGATCCCGAAAGTGACTGCCCATAAAAGTGACTGCAATCTTTTGGGAAGGGGCAATTCCAATGTTCTCAGCTGGCTGTCCTCATTGTCCAATCTTTATATATATATATATATATATATATATATATATATATATATAAATGCAATTCAGTGCTATCTGCAAATTGTTGAAGAGTAGTCCTTTGGTTTTGAAGCTTTGTTTGGCTTCTTCCTCTTTCCTTCGTTTGTGTCTGTGCAGGTTTTTGTTGGGTTTGCTTCTTCAATTTTTCTGACTATCTTTCTTTTTCTCTTCTTCTTTTTTCATGTGTCTTCTTTTGAGTTTCTGTAATTAGTGTTTTGCTCCTTTGGATAGCCCTGTTCGGGTTTTTATTTTTCCGGTTCTGTTAAGTGAGAGGTGAGTTTCTTGGTTGGAATTAATTATTTTTGCTTAAGTGAATGAAGCATGGGATTGCTTATTGACTGAATTTATTGTTTTGCTTCTGTAAATAGAGAATAGGATTGCTTCTTGACAGAATTAATTATTAAATTATTTTCACAAAATTAGGTTGTGGGCATAGAGTTGGTTGGAATTAATTTCCATGGTTCTGCTGTAAGTTTTGAATTAATGACAAGTTGTTTATAGATAGATGAGTATGATGAGTGTTTTGAGAAAAAAAGGGAAAAAGAGAAAAAAGGGGTGGCTGAGTTATGGTCATCAGTTATTCTTTGACCATTAGTTGTTCCTTGATTTCTTAGTTTTGTTTTGAAAACCATTAATCATCGCAAGTCATATGCTTATAGACGATTATCTGATTTATGTATATTAGTAGCTCCTTTTTTTCTTTATTTCCTTTTGAAAATCATTAATTATCGCATGTCATGTGCTTTTAGACCATTGTTATCACAAACAGAATCTATATGTTTTTATTGTTCGCTCTTTTGATTGTTGCTTGATTTCATTTTTCGGTTTTTGCATTTTTTTTATAGGTGTTGTGTAACTGCTTTTTGGACTGTTTGATAGCTCTTCCCATTGTTGCTAGGCAACAGGGTCAGTTTTCTATTCATCTTTTGAAGAGGTCATGCATATCAACTGTGGCTAATTGGTTATTGGATATTGTGTGCATTGTAAGATTCACAATTCTTATTAGATGTTTTTAATGTAATGAACAAAAACTATAACATGTAGCTTCTTCTTTTTCATCATTCTCTTTGAAAATCATTAATTATCCTAAGTCACGTGCTTTTAGACCATTTTCACAAATAGAATCTGTATGTTTTTATTTTTTGCTCTTTTGATTGTTGCTTGATTTCAATTTTTTCGGTTGCGTTTCTTATAGGTGCTGTCTAACTGCTTTGTGGACTATTTGATAGCTCTTCCCGTTGCTAATAGGCAACAGGTCAGTTTTCTATTCGTCTTTTGAAGAGGTCATGGATATTAATAGTGGCAAATTGGTTTTTGGATTGTGTCATTTGAAATTTTTTATTTCTGTGATTGTGATGTTATTGCTTATATTTGGTTTGCTTGGTTAGGCCATAGAAATTTTTTTAAATTCGTTTTCAGATGTGTTTGAAAATTCTTATTTTTATAGCTGCAGGACTGTTGGTGTGTGTCTATTTGGCTTGATTGGGCTATAGATGTAATAAAAATATTATAATTTAACTCATGCATGTTCTTTTTTTCTTTCCAGCTATCAATCTGTTGGTTGGAATTTGTAATTTTTTAATATCATGTCTAAAAGGATTGCAGAAACTAGAAAAATCCTGAGGAGACAGGAAAACACGTATTTCTACCACTTCGAGTAGTACACAAATCTGTCATGAAAATATTTGTTGCACTAATACTGAGCATAAGCATAAAGCCAAAAAGAATTCTGGAACAAGAGTTTCCAATAGAGTTGTCATAGTGCAGCAAGCCTGTAGTTTTGGCAGTTTAGCTGGTATAGAATGTTTCTAGAAAATGTCTGTAGTCCTAACAACGAAAATAAGCATCGAAACAAAAAAAAATCCACAATCAGCCATAAAAGAACTTTTCAAACTGAGAACAAGAAACGAAAATGTGTTCAAAATATGTCCTATCATCACATAAACACAAGTCAAACAACCAGAGAAGAGATTTCATTTGACACTTCTGAATTAGATGAATTTGGGTAAGGCATTTTATCAGAGGAAGCGGCAAAGTACGTTTTTTCCTCTATTAAATATTTATTTTCAACTCTTATCTTTATATTACTCATGACGTACATTTGTCTTTTTGATTCCCTTCTCTTTTTACCCGTTCGACATTTCCTTTCTTTGTAGGAATGATGGAACAGTATGTGGATTTGGGCGATAAAAATTATAAGTGCATTTATTGTGGTGCACTTTTTTGGCTCAAAGAATCTGTTAAAAGAACAAATGCAGCCAATAAGCCTCTTTTTACTCTTTGTTGTCAACAAGGAAAGATCAAACTTCCGATTTCAAAGCCAATACCTCCTTTTTTAGAAAATTTACTTGATCCTGGCCAAGGCTCAAAAAGTCTGTTGTTTAGAGAGAATATCAGGGCCTATAATTCTATGTTTGCATTTACTTCAATGGGAGCCAAAGTTGATCACTCAATTAACAGTGGACCAGGTCCTTATATTTTTAAAATTAGTGGTCAAGTTCATCATTTAATGGGTTCTTTGTTACCCCTTGAAGGTGAATGTCCAAAATTTGCTCAGCTTTACATATATGATACCCATAATGAAACAATGAATCGCCTTAACGCTGTTAATTGTAAACAAAAGAATGAAAAGCTTGATGAAGACGTTGTTCAAGGTCTAATTAGAATGTTTGACGAATCAAATGAATTGGTAAAACTTTTTGGAAACAGTCAGGGATAAATTTGAAGGGGGTTCTCTTACTCCTTTAAAACTGAGATTGTTGGGTCGGCAGACAAATGATAGTAAACAATATGAACAACCGACATGTGATGAAATTGGTGGTTTGATTGTAGGAGATATAGGCCTTTTTGATTCGAATAGAGATATTGTTATAGAGTTGAAAACTGGAGAGTTAAAACGCATCACAAAATTAAATCCAAAGTTCATGTCTTTACAATATCCTATTCTTTTCCCCTATGGGGAAGATGGCTATAGACCTGATTTAAAATGGAGCAATGATTACAAAGGTCATGACCCCAAAAGAGGAAGGGTGCCTATGAGAGCTTTCATAGCTTTCCAGATTCAAGAAAGAGGGCCTTTATTGGATACATTGTTAAAAGGTGGAAGATTGTTCCAACAGTTTTTAGTAGATTCTTATGCAACACTTGAAGAAGATCGATTGGATTACATTAGAAAAAATCAAAAAAATTTGAGAAGTGAGATATATAAAGGTATTTATGATGCAATTTCAAAGGGTGATAGTGATGCCAATAATGTGGGACAAAAAGTGATATTGCCTAGCTCATATACTGGAAGTACTAGATACATGCTTAATAACTATCAAGATGCTATGGCAATTTGTAGGCATTATGGTAATCCTGATTTGTTTATAACTTTCACCTGCAATGTTAAATGGCCTGAAATTGTTAGAGAACTTGATACCAAGCCTGGATACAAGGGAGAGGATAGACCTGATCTAATTTCTAGAGTGTTTAAAATGAAACTTGATGATATGATCAGTTATATCAAATCCGGAAAAGTTTTTGGAGAAGTTGAGGCAGGTGAATTTTACAAACTCATAATCTCTGCTATCCTCAATTTTTTTTAGATTTTCTTTAATGATAATATAACTTATTAGGTTTTTTGTGTGTATTTGTTGCCCTCATCACAAACAGAGATTTGTACGGTCGAATTCCAAAAAAGAGGATTACCTCATTGTCATATGTTGGTCTGGTTGAAACGAGGTTATAAATGCTTCTCGCAGTAGATATAGATTCCATCATTTCTGCTGAATTACCGGACAAGGATTTGGATCCTGTGCTTTATGATATTGTAAACCAGTTCATGATCCATGGTCCTTGGGGGAAATCAACCGTAATTCTCCTTGCATGCGGGGAGGTGTGTGTTCTAAATCTTTTCCCAAACTATACAAGAGCCAATCAGTTTTTGAAAAAAATGGTTTTCCTACATATAAGCGCCGTGAAGATCCAACAAAATTTGTGCTAAAAAATGGAATAAAGGTTGACAATAGCTTTGTGGTGCCTTACAATTCAGAACTATTATTGAGATACAATGCTCACATAAATGTTGAATCATGTTGCCAATCAATGCTTATAAAATATCTTTTTAAATATATAAGCAAAGGTTCAGATAGAGCTAGAGTAGTTTTTCAAGACAAGCCAGAGGATGAGATATTAGCTTATCTTAATTGTAGATACCTATCTCCATATGAAGCTGTTTGGAGATTATTTCAGTACCCTATTCATTCTAGAGAGCCTGTTGTTGAACGATTATCAATACATTTGCCTTTAGAACAAAATGTTGTTTTTAATGGTGATCAATCACTTGAATCAATTGTTAACCAAAAGGGTGTTGAAGATACAATGCTAACAAGTTGGTTTAAAGCAAACCAAATGTTTCCTGAAGCACGAACATTGACTTATGCAGAATTCCCTACAAAATTTGTATGGGATTCTCGCAACAAAATTTGGAAACCTAGGAAAAAAAGGAGATCAATAGGTAGAATAGCACATGTACATCCTGCATCTGGTGAATTGTATTTCTTGAGAATGCTTTTGAATTTGCAAAAAGGTGCCTTAGATTTTGATCACATCAAAACTATTGATGGTATCATACATCCGTCATATCAAGCTGCATGCAAATCCCTTGGTTTGTTAGGAGATGATAAAGAATGGATTGAGGCCTTAGCAAGCGCTGTGGACACAGCCTCATGTTCTCAACTAAGACAATTATTTGTTACAATGATTTTGTTTTGTGATGTAGGAAATCCTCAATTGCTTTTTGATACTCATTGGCAAAATATGTGTGATGACATTTTGTACAAACTACAAAAAGCTTTTCAAATGCCAAATCTTATTTTGTCAGAATATGATTTAAAAAATTCACTTTTGTTTGAATTAGAACAACTTTTTAACGCATCATCTAGCTCTTTAAAAGATCATTATCTTCCTATGCCTGATGAACATAAAATGTCAAAAATTAGAATTAAATTGCTAAGAGAAGAGTTAAATTATGATGTTCATCATCTAGAAAAAGAACATTCAATTTTGATAACACAGCTAAACAAAAGCCAAAGAGATGTATATGATTATGTGATTAATGCTGTGAATGAAAAAAAACCAGGCCTTTTTTTTGTTCATGGCCATGGAGGAACTGGAAAAACTTTTTTGTGGCATACTATAATAAGTAAAATTAGATCTGAAGGTAAGATTGTTTTAGCTGTTGCTTCATCAGGAATAGCATCATTATTATTGCCAGGTGGTAGAACAGCTCACTCTAGATTTAAGATTCCCTTGATTGTGACCGATTCCTCAACATGTCAGATTAAAAAAACAACTCATCTTGCCAGATTGATTGAAAAGGCTGAATTGATTGTTTGGGATGAAGCTCCTATGAATCATAAACATTGTTTTGAAGCATTAGATAAATCACTTCGTGATATTTTGTCACATCCCAATGATTCAAATCAAAATGCTCCATTTGGTGGGAAGCCTTTCTTGCTAGGTGGTGATTTTAGACAAATATTACCAGTTATTTCAGGAGGAACAAGAGAAGAAATCATAGACGCCTCTCTTAATAGCTCCTACCTATGGCCTTATTTTAAAATATTTTGTTTAAAAGAAAACATGAGGCTATCAAAAAAAGGGTTGAACAGTGAAGAAAAACATAAAATAAGTGAGTTTGCTGCTTGGATTCTTCGAATTGGAAATGGCCAGATAATTGATATTCACGATCCAAATGATGAAGAGGCACCTTGGATTGAAATTCCTCAAGATTTACTCATTCAATCATACATAGATCCTATTCAATCAATTTTTTTGGCAACTTACCCAGATTTTGACAAAAATTTTGCCGATTTTGCTTATTTAAGGGAACGAGCCATTATTACATCTAGGAATTGTCCTGTGAAGAGATAAATAATTATGCAATAGACTTATTACCCGGAGAAAAACGTGTTTATTTGAGCTCAGATTCTTTATGTTCATCATCAACCAATTTTGAAAATCTTTGTATGATGTATCCTGTAGAATTTCTCAATCAACTTGAATTCAATGGTTTGCCTGAACATAGTTTGACTTTAAAAATAGGGATGCCTATTATGTTATTGAGAAACCTAAATCAATCTTCAGGTTTATGTAATGGAACAAGATTAGTTGTGACCCAAATGGCTGATAGAGTTATTGAAGCAAAAATACTCACTGGCAGCCACATTGGCCACAAAGTGTTTATTCCTAGGATCATTCTTTCAGCAACAGAAAACAAATGGCCTTTCATTTTTAAAAGGCGCCAATTCCCAGTTAGGCCATGCTATGCTATGACAATAAACAAAAGTCAAGGTCAATCTTTAAAACAAGTTGGGTTATATCTTCCCCAACCTGTTTTCACTCATGGACAGCTTTATGTCGCGTTATCTAGAGCTACATCTAGAGAAGGCCTCAAAATCATTGTAGATAATAATAAAGAAGTGCCAAATAAATACACTAAAAACATAGTGTACAAAGATGTTCTTCAAAATTTACTGTCAGGTTTTAGCTTCTATTTATACGTGATTAAACATTCTTCTATTCTTTGCAATAATTTTTTTATGCATTTTTATACTAACGAAGGCCATATTTTTTTTTTCTTCAGATTGATGCCATAATGAAAATTAGGGTATGTGTGCAAAACCTGGAGACCAAAGGTGTTTAGATATGATGATCAACTTGCTGGTTTGCAATGCGTCTCGGTTGAAGTAATGGTGAGAAAATCAGTCCTTTATACTATTCAACTTAAACAATAACTGGATATACATGAATTGTGTATTTGCTTGAACATTAATATCTCACTATTAACACGTCTTATTAATAAACTCATTGTTAATTATGCAATCTATCCATTTGCCATAGTTTTGGTCTTTCATCTACACTTAGAATATACACCGGATTCAATTAAAGACATATTCATATTTAAACAGCACCATTAATTTTGAATGCTTTTCCCCCCATTAATAGTGTATGATTTAGCTTATCACATTAATAGTTTGTTTATTGATTTTCAGTTAAAATTTATTGCAATTTGTAATAACTCCTACAGTTTAATAGAACGCATCTGAAATAATGTGTGCACCACACCAAAAAAAAAAAAAAAACCATTATTTTCTTCATGGCCATAAACAAAAAACTTCTTATATATTTTGAACGTTAATATTTGACTTAACACAAGTCTTATTGATCAACTTTCATTGTTAATTATGCAATCTAATCTCTGGTGTTTTTGATAATTTTGGCCTTATATTTACATTTAGAATGTTGATTGCATTCAACTAAATGTCTATCCATACTTAAACAACTCATTTAATCTGCAATAATTTTCTTCCTCATTAATCGTCAATGCTTTTAGTTTAGTACATTCATCGTTTGCTTATGTTGTTTTGTTATTTACCATATTCTATTTTTTACATCACGACATAGATTAAATTCAAGAATGAATTACTGTCAGTAACTTTTTCCCCTCTTTTTCAATCATGCAGGGCACTATTTCTCTTTTGTTGATTACAGCCATTTATTCTCTTGGAAAATGACAATTCAGTCCTAATAAGTAACAACCTGCATATACGTACACTTTTTATTTTATTTTATTTTAGTATTTTAGGTTTTACACATTCTAATAATCTTATGATGCTATTTTGTTAAATTGCAAGATGTTCTGAGACACATCACTTGCACCACAAGATTTGAAAACAAAAATGGTTGAGAACACCAGGAAACAGAGTATGAAATGCACATTGAAAATATTAGGTATAAATCTTAACAAAACATCTATAAATTTTCAAAATGCACTTCTTATTAAAATGGTTTTTTTAAAATAAAATATATATCTCTGGTGATACAGAAGTGGAAAAATTAGAATCTCTGTGGGGCGACACAACGAAGACTTTTGATGTAAAAGTTTTACAGCAATTAATGTCACCTACATGGTCACCATTTTGTTATCACCGCTACAGACTACTTCACCAAGTGGGTGAAAACAATACCAATGGCTAAGACACCGATAGGAAAGGTGCCACCTACATTTTTGGTTTTTACAAGCCTCATAGACAAAAGAATTTCAAGGTATACAATTTATTTCTCCTACTTTCTTTAACTATTCTTATTAAGCAGGCAAAATCTCTTTATCTCTGTCTATTTGTGCACGTGGATAATGAACCTTAGCAGCTTAATATCTGTTTGCATCTAAACAAAATATGATTTAGAGCTGATATTTTGAACTAATTGACCAGTCTCTCTAAAGCTGGAAGGTAAAGATCGTTGATTCAATACAAAATCATTCAAAAAAAAATGATGTAACGCTGAATAAAAGATGTAAAAACTTACTTACCCTCTGTTTGTTTGCTAAAAAAATGGCAGAAAAAACAGAACATTTCATCTTTTTAAACGTTTGACTATTATTTTGTCAGTAAGACTTCACTAATTATGCTTATAATACCATTTGAGGCCAACCAATTAATAAGATTAGTACTTTTTTATTGAAATCACCTGTGTTTCTGTGCAAACTCAAGGGCATAAAGGCAACAAGTTGAGTCTTTGTTCTATAATTATCTTAGATTGAAAATTTGGTGCCTTTGTTCTTGCCTATATGTCCTTGGAGTTACAATGAAAATTCCTTTCATTCTTTTTTCAGTTGTTGAAAGGTTTGATCATGAGGACAAAGGTGATTTTGCAACTTCACCAAAGCATTTTAGGTAAGAACCATATCCTCGAATTGCTCTTTTGGACCGAAATTAAGCCTTTAGTGTGAAGGTTTATCACATGATTAAGTTCTATGTTTGAGCTTATGGATTGGTTCATGTTGAATTTGAATTGGCACTCAAAGTTGCTTGAGTGAAGTTGATAATTGTGTGCATTGTAAGATTCACAATTCTTATTAGATGTTTTTAATGTAATGAACAAAAACTATAACATATAACCTGTTAATTTTGCCTTTATTATACTTTTATAGCATGTTTATAGATTATTACTACTTTTATAGCTTATTTCTCCATTAGGTTATCTTATTTCTATTTATAGGTCATTAAGTGTTTGTAGGTTATTTAAATTTTTGTTTGTGTAGTTTATGTTGGCCTTAATTCTATAACAATAGCCATTGTCTTCGCCAAAATTTTCTCATTTGTCTACTACCACATACCATTTACCAAATTTATGGCAACAAAATCAACACCCCTTTCATTTGATTATGTTCAAGCCCAAGTGTTTTGGCTTCATTCTCTTATACCTATTTAATAATTGTCACAATTGTTCAGAATTTGTTTTCAATTGGTTCAATAGTTTGAGTTTATACTTTTGTCCATCAAATTAATAGAATGTTTGATGTCCTGCTGTTCATCATGTTCTATTTTTTAAAACTTAATTATGTCATAATAGTTATTGCCCTCACTCAAATTTTTCCATTTATATACACTAACACTTACCATTTTCCACATTTATGCCAACAGAGTCAAAACGTCTACAAATAAGGAGAAAAAACGAAAACCACCTGCCAGGAGAGCTAGCAAGACCTAGATCCCCTTCCACCACCCAGTACTATATGTATAAATACCCATCCAAACTCTTTTGAATAGTAAAATGCCGTTTGTGCCCCTACTTAATTGGTTGAATCCATATTTATGTTGACTAATAGTGAAGTGATGGTTTTGCCCCTGCTTAAGTGATGGTCTGCTTTCTTAAGTTGACTTATGAGCAGTGAATTAGCCGTTTTGCCCTCCAGCCCTCTCTCTTCTCTTTGTTGGAGTCGCTGAGAGAAGGAAAACCTCTTCTCTTTCATCGCAGCCCTCTCTCTCTCTCTCTCTCTCTCTCTCTCTCTCTCTCTCTTCTCTCTTCCTTTCTCTCCTCCGTTGCGAACGTTTCGTTCGCTCAAATTTCTTCATCGTTCTCATCGTTTGTTCCTCTTTCATTCCATCGTTCGTTGTTTCCTCTCATCCTTCTTGAAAATTTCAAGATAAATTTTCTTGGTGTGTCAATTAAAGCCAAGCAAGTAAAATCGATAAGAGGGGTAAGCTTTTTAAAGCCTATTGTTTCTTCCAATTGTTCGTCGATTGTTGGCTGACCGATTCTATTGATCTGTTAGTTATATTTCATATAGTGATTGTTTTTCCTTTTTTTAATTTTATATAAAATTGTTTTGAGTTGTGTTTGATTTATGGTTTTTGTTGTTTATGTAATTTCTCTTTTGTTAATTCATGTTGTTTTCATTTTGATTGATTCATATATTGATATATGTGTTTTCTTCTCCAATTTTTCAGTTTTTTTCTTCCTTTTTTAAACTGTGTTTTCTTTGATATATTTTGCAGGTGTTCTTATTAAGTTCTTAAGCATTACTTAATCATTATTGTTTATTTTGGAAACCCAATTTAAATAAAACATTGTTAGTCTTAGTCATCATCTTAAAATATGAGATTAGTTCACTTGCTATAAGCTACCGAGCATGTGGATAATGAACCCTAGGAGCTTAATATATGTTTGCATCTAGAAGGAAATATGATTTGGAGCTGATATTCTGAACTAATCAACCAGTCTCTAAAGCTGGAAGATAAAGATGGTTGCTTCAATATAAAATCATTCAAAAAAAAAATCTGATTTAACAATGTATAAAATATGTAGAAACCTACATATCCTCTGTTTGTTTGCTAAGAAAATGCAAGAAAAAAAAAACATAAAATTTCATTTTAAGGTCACCCACTTAATAACATTAGTATTTTTTAAAAAATTGAAATGACTTGGGTTTCTGTAGAAATTCAAGGACATAAGGGCAAAAGTTTGAGTCTTTGTTTTATAATTATGTTGGATTGAAAATTCGGTGCCTTTGTTCTTTCTTGCATGTGCTTGGAATTACAGTGAAAATTTTCTTTCATTCTTTTTTTTTTTTTTTTGTTGAAGGGTTTGAGCATGAGGACAAAGGTGATTTTGCAACCTCACCAAAGCATTTCAGGTAAGAACCATATCCTTGAATTGCTCTTTTGGACCAAAATTAAGCCTTTTGTGTGATGGTTTATCATCTGATTGGGTTCTATATTTGAGCTTATGGATTGGTTCATGGTGGATTTGATTTTGCACTCAAGAGTTGCTTGGATGAAACTGATGACTGTGTGCATTGCAGTACTACAACAACAAAATGGCGGAATTACATCTATACGTGGACTTTGAAATAGAAACAAGGTTTGCATCTTTTAATCGTCTCCACTGTATTTCAATTTCTTTCCCTTTTATTAATTTTGATTATATTTCACCCCTGTGATGGGATTGAACATGCTTTTGAATTGGTAATGGGAGTTGACTGTTTGTGGTTGAACAAAGGCTTGCCATTGGCCTTGCTGTTGTCGTGGGATAGAGCCAGCGTATATGTACAAAAAGTTACGGTATACATTATTCTCTCTCCCTCTCTTTAATTTCAGTTTTTTTTCTTTAATAGAATTTCGTCAAATATGTTGGTTCTGGATTTTTTTTGTTGAAGAAATATACAATAAAGGTGTTCTATGACGTTCTGTGTAAGTAAATATCTTTTGTAGAACAACACATGATGTTGAACTGACTTTGAAGGTGCTACAAGAAAAAATGAAGGTTACGAATCTGGTCTAGCAAAGAGGTTTGTGAATTGTTCTCTCATCCACAATTTTTTTTTTCTTTTAATAAGTCAATTACATCTCAGCCTTAAATTCACATTTTTATATATATATATATATATTTATGTTAAATTTAATGAGAATTTCTGTTCCAAGAATTTCTGAATTATGCAATTTTTTTTTTCCATTTAAGGGCACTGGGATGCTTAGGGGTTCTTTTTATTTTCTTTTTCAGTGCATGTTATAACTTAGATAGGTCTGCTTTAAGAAGATTGGTTTTATGTTTGAAGAATACCCATTTGGTTTTAGATGTAGTTTATTAAGTTAAATATATGGCTCCTGGTGAAATGGATTAGCCAAATACTGCATATGTATTATTGGATTAATATTGGATATGTGGATAATGATACATTGGATTGGATTAATATTGATGATTTTGTGTGTGGATCATGTTTTGTTGGATTAGATGACTATGTATGATTATTTGATTTGTTGGAATTTAGGGTTTATGATTTGTTGATTAAATTTTGTGATGGACTTCTTTTTTAAATTTTGTGATGGACTTCTTTTTTCTTTCTCTGTATGTTCATTTGTCTTAGTTAAATTTGTTTCTTAAAAAAAAAAAAGATTTGTTGATTAATTGATATGACTGTTTGGTTTGATTAATTCATGTGTATTGCAGAAAAGGTTTGAAGCTGCATTTGGAGCCTCATGTGTTTGGCTTGCGAGCTTGATTTGCTTCCCTAGGTTTTAATTCTCTTCTCACTCCATCTCTGATTTTAATCTATTGGTTTAGAAAAGCTCATATTCAAGTACCTTTATGATTTTGTGTGTGGATAATGATTTGTCGGATTATAGATGACTATTTGATTATGAGATTTGTTGTAATTTAGGATTTATGATTTGCTGATTAAATTTTGTGATAGACTTTTTTTGTTTAACGTAATAATCTGTTTATCCATGACGTGTAAATAACGTAATATCATATTAAAAAAATTTAAGGGGTGTTTTGAATCAAGTGCTTCCTTCAATTCTTCAGGAAGATGTCTATTTTGGTAAACTAAATTGAGTTTGAGCTTATGGGGTTAAAATTTTTGCCATATTTTTATTGCGCAGTTTCTTTTCTTATTCTTATATGCATATAGGGAACCTAAGGTTACGCATTATGCCATTTTCATAAAATTTTGTATATTTTTCTTCTGATTTAATTTCAGGCTTCCATGAAAATTTTGATCTAGGATGCAAGTGATTTGAGGTGTAACTTTGCGCTTGCTAGATCTCTCTCAACTCAATCTTAGGTAATGAACTCTACAACCCGTTTTTTTTTTTTTTTTTGGCTTTTCAATACCTCTTTATTGCTTCCACTCCATGATGCTAACTTTATTTTGGTTTCTTTTGTTTTGTAGATGAAGTCGGTTTTAGCAGAACATGACTATATGTAAAGACCTATCCAAACTCTTTTGAAGAATGAGCAGCTCAATGTTGTCGATATTTTGATGTTTTGACTGCTACTTGATTTATTAAAATATGGCCAATATTTTGACATGACAAACAGCATAAAAAAACATGTTATTATCCTAATTTTTGTTCCTTAGACTTGCTAAACAAAGCATGATACCACTATTTAGATCTCCATGTTAATATAAATAGTACCATTTTTCCTACATATTTTCATTACTTTGTATATATTTTACACAATTTTAAAACCCGCAGCATCGCGCGGGCATTATTGCTAGTATAATCTAAACCCTAAACAAAACCTTCTTTTTTAAAATAAAAAAAGCTTAGGTAGGCAGAAAGAATGGTAATCAGTAAGTCCCTCGACCCAGGTGAATCAGATTCCTCACCGATTAGGTTTATGAACTTTCATAGTTTAGTTATATAAATCATTTCATATCTTAGTCCCTCAACATAATATAATAAACCTAATCGTTTAGTTACTCCTTAAAATTATGATCAAATCTCACTTTACTATTGCAAATTGCTCGACAAAGATTAGTGGTTTACATTGCAAGCAGCGTCAAATCCGTTAAAATTGATGACGTGGTAGGCCTACTTGAAACCAATCCGTCTCCGAGCCCAATTAATGTAGGGAAATACTTTTATCGATATATTCCTAAATAATATCCAATCCCACCGTTTGGATTTCAAAAAGCGAGGGAAGAGCGTTGACTCTGGAAGAACACGCCTTCACATTTATCACCCAACCGAACCGATTCACCGTCTAACTCTCTCTCTCACTCTCTCTGAATCTGATCAGAGCAAACAATGGCCGAAGGCTATTTTTGTCTCCATCCCTCCTCTCTCATCTTCTACCGTTTCTCTTTTGTCCCTTCATATATTTATGTTGAAGGGCGTCTTCATCTTCATCTACTTTTTCTTCCTCCTCTTTTGTATCACTCACTGTATTATTTTCTCTATCTGCTTTGCTACCTCTCTCTCTCTCTCTCTCTCTCTCTCTCTCTCGTTTTTCAAATGGAGAGTTCGTTTTGGAAATATATTTAAAAAATTGATGTGGGTTTTTGAGAAATTAGAGATTTTGTTATGTTGAAAGATTTGTTGACCGAGGAAAGGGGATACTACAATCTTATCAAATCATAGACGAGCTGGAAAAAGTGATTCAAGAGGATGAAGGATTGCAGAAGCTCAAGGATAGCCCCCTTCAGCAAAGTCCTGCAGTCTGCCCAGGCCAGTCAATTTTGCTACACACACTTGTGCTATTGTCTTTTTTATTATTTCTTTTTCCATTTTTGGTGTACAAATATATTAGTTGTGCTATTGTGCTTGAAATGAGAATGTTATGTTTCTGGGATTTCTTTATCCAGTTTATTCATATGAGGAAGTTATTGGTTTTCTTAGAAGACGACCATAAAACGTTACGATTCAAAGTTCCAAGTTTCCATAATGTGCAACCTAAGAAAGCGGAAATCTTCATTGTGCATGGCTTGTAACCTTGGTTGAGGTGAAATTTTGATTTCAGGAACTGATGACAATCCATGGGATTCAGCACATATATTTTAGTTTCCCTAATTTTTAGATGCTTTATGCAAGAAGTTTGTGCTGGTGAGGTAAGGGGCTGTTTTACAATCAATTGGACAGAGGTAGTTATGCTGCTATGATGTTTTAAGTGACGTAATGTATTTGCAATGCATTATATAACATGTTTATTGGGTTTTTGATTGTAAGCTTCTTTCTTTTTTGCCATAAGTGATATGGAAAAGGCACTTTGTTGGTATTTTGAAGTGTTCATCACATTGATGGCTTCTGTTTAGTGTACCAAGCAAAGAAGTGCTCTCTTATGTCTTTCATGCAATGTCCAAATACTCAATGAATAGCTAACATGGGTGGAAGTGGTCTTTGTAGTTCTGGTTTTCTGATTTCATTCTTTATTTTTCATTTAGGAAGCAATTGTTCTACCTCCTTTCGTTGCTCTTGCATTTCGTCCAAGACCTGGTGTTTGGGAATATGTTCGTGTCAATGTGTATGAACTCAGTGTGGATCATTTGACTGTTGCAGAATATCTTCAGTTGAAGGAAGAACTTATAGATGGAGAGTAAGGGATCTCATATGTAAATCTTTGTTACTGAAATTTATAATTTATGCTGAATCTCTGCACTTTCCTACCTGGTGTAGCATTAAATAGTGCCAACTGACTAAACAGTTTTTACTTGCTCTTTCAAATGCTTTATCCACAAGTACAATCTGAATTTGAAATGATTTTCCTAGGTGCAATGACAACTATGTGCTTGAACTTGATTTCGAGCCATTTAATGCAGCATTCCCTCGACCAACCCGGTCATCATCAATTGGAAATGGGGTTCAATACCTTAACCGTCACTTATCCTCAATTATGTTCAGTAAAAAAGAAAGTTTGGAGCCTCTTGTGGATTTCCTTCTTACACACAAACATGATGGCCATGTAAGTTGGAAATTTGAAAATCTATGGGTTTTAATGAATGAGCATTACACATAGGCAGTTATCATCATGATTTTTGGCCCATTAATTTATTTTACTGTCCTTCTCTTTGCTTGCATTCAAATTGAGTGTAACCTACTTGTCAACCTTAGCTTCATAGTATTTTCCTTTCCTAAAGCCATGCATGAATTAATATCAAAATAAAGTTTTGAAATCCTGATAGAGGTACCTTTTGACTGAATGATATTAGTTGTGAAATCTTGTGCAGGCAATGATGCTAAACGATCGGATTCATAGCATATCGAGACTTCAGTCTGCTTTAGCAAAGGCAGAGGAGTATCTTTCTAAGTTTCATCCAACTACACCATATTCTGAATTTCATTTTGAGTAAGAAACTCATCTATATTTCAAATATTTTGATTGCCACCACTTTTGAGGAATGATTTGATTCCTTTGGATATTACCTTTGAAGTGTCGATGCAACATAGCTTTAACCTTTTTTACACTAAATGTAGCTTACAAGGCATGGGGTTTGAGAGAGGGTGGGGTGACACAGCACAGCGGGTGTCAGAGATGGTGGATCTGCTCTTGGAAATTCTTCAGGCTCCTGATCCCTCTACCCTGGAAACTTTTCTTGGGAGGATTCCTATGGTGTTCGATGTTGTCATTGTGTCTCCACATGGCTACTTTGGCCAAGCAAATGTCTTGGGTTTGCCTGATACAGGCGGGCAGGTCTTGCTTACTTTTCCCTATCTCATGTCCATTTGTTTGTTTTTGGTCCTTCCTTTCATAGCTTTTTCTCCTAAAACCATGAAAAAGTTATATATTTATTAACTGATATCAGGTTGTTTATATACTGGATCAAGTGTGCACACTGGAGAATGAGATGCTTCTTAGAATACAAAATCAAGGACTGGCTGTGATACCAAAGATTCTGATTGTAAGTTTGCCTAACTGAAAGTTTATGCAGTATTAGTTGGATAAGGTGTCGTTTTATATTAATTCCTGTGTTTTAAGGTTACCCGACTGATACCTGATGCAAAAGGGACAACATGCAACCAAAGATTGGAAAGAGTTTGTAGTACAGAACACACACATATCTTACGGGTACCTTTCAGGACTAAGAATGGAATTCTGCGGAAATGGCTTTCAAGGTTTGATGTGTGGCCTTACTTGGAGACCTTCGCAGAGGTAAGCAATCAAAAGCATTGGTTTTTATGTATTTTTAAATCCTGTTTCTCTTCCCCTTTATTTTTCGTTGCCCTTTTTAATTGCTTGAATGATCAAACTGTACCATGCATGCTTATGGATTTTAATAACTTTGCTTATCAGTAATATGACACAATAGCTCCTTTCTCTTACTGTGGCTATTTTCAGGATGCCTCGAATGAAATTGCAGCTGTGTTACAAGGTGTTCCGGATCTGATCATTGGAAACTACAACGATGGAAATCTTGTTGCAACTCTGTTATCTTATAAACTAGGAATTACACAGGTGAACTCTATTTTTTCATCCTATTATTTCGATACAACATAAAATATTGGTGAAATGACATGGGGGAATGTATCGATTTTAATGTTTCGAAATGGGATTCTCAATGAAGTGCAATATTGCTCATGCATTGGAGAAAACAAAGTACCCAGACTCTGGTATATATTGGAAAAGATACGAGGACAAATACCATTTTTCTAGTCAATTCACTGCTGATCTCTTTGCAATGAACAATGCTGATTTCATAATCACCAGCACATACCAAGAGATTGCAGGAAGGTTAGATTTCTTCTCTAGTTTTTTGGAACATGAATTGAATATCTATTACATTTTCCACAAGAAATAATATCTCAATTTGTTCCACTACCTGCAGTTGCACTTGTAATGTAGTAGTATAATATGTAAGTTATATTTATGATTAGCAAGTTCAAATTCTTGTCTGTAACAACTAAGCGGACTGCTACATTTTGCAAAATGTGGTCCTTTATTCTTCTGTCTGGATTCTAGTATGTTTTGCTTATCGTTTTAAAGATTAATATTGTTCTTTATCTCAGCAAGAATAATGTTGGACAGTATGAGAGCCACACAGCTTTCACTCTTCCTGGGCTGTATCGAGTTGTTCATGGGATTGATGTTTTTGATGCCAAGTTTAATATCGTCTCCCCAGGAGCAGATATGTGTATATATTTTCCATATTCTGAAAAGGAAAGAAGACTTACTGCTCTACATGGCTCAATTGAAGAACTGTTATATGGGGCTGAGCAGAATGAGGAGCATTTGTGAGTATCTTTAGTGTTTAAGTAGGGGAGAAAACAAACTTTTATCAATTTTTTTTAGCCTATTTTAAGTGATATATATAACTATTTGTGATGGAACTGACATGTACTTCATTTTCTTTGCACAATTTGTCTAATACTTCTTCAATGGTGATGCAGTGGGATCTTGAGTGATCGATCAAAGTGTATTGTCTTTTCCATGGCAAGACTTGATTGAGTGAAAAATTTAACTGGACTTGTCGAGTTTTATGCTAAGAGCACCAAGCTAAGAGAACTGGTAAACCTTGTTGTGGTTGGTGGTTACATAGATGTCAAGAACTCCAGGGATAGAGAAGAAATGGCAGAGATTGAAAAGATGCATGGCCTCATTAAATACAATTTGAGTGGCCAGTTTCGATGGATAGTGACCCAAATGAACCATGCTCGTAATGGTGAGCTGTACCACTATGTTGCAGACACAAAAGGTGTCTTTGTGCAGGTATGTGGTATAGATATATGATGGTTTGTTATGGTATTTATTTTCCGGGTTTAACCTGTTCTCTTATCTGTTGCAGCCTGCTTTTTACGAAGCTTTTGGCCTCACCGTTGTGGAAGCCATGAGTTGTTCCTACTTTTGCAACTTGTCATGGTGGCCCTGCTGAGATCATTGAGCATGGTATTTCAGGGTTCCATATTGATCCCTATCACCCTGATCAAGTGTGGCTGCACTTCTGGTTGACTTCTTTGACCAGTGCCAGAAGGATCCTGGCTATTGGGAAAGGATATCTGAAACCGGGCTTAAACGAATTTTTGAAAGGTTTCGTATTTTCTGGCAAACTTTTAAAAAAAGACAATTTTTGTCAACCTCAGGGTCAATTGTCTAGGTACACTTGGAAGATATATTCTGAGAGGCTACTCAATATAGCTGGGGTTTATGGATTCTGGAAGCATGTGTCTAAGCTTGAGAGACGAGAGACACGGCGATATCTGGAGATGTTTTACATTCTCACATACCGAAACCTGGTCAGTAGTCTTATCCTTCCCAGTATGACACAGTAGACTTCCTGTAATCTATAAGTCGGTTTTACATTCTATTTAGAAAAAGAAAAAGATTACCGTAAGCAAAAAGCTAAAATATCTTTCCTTCTTCTACATTTTCCTGATTAGTGGCTCGGTAGATCACTTTTCGGCTTCTGAACATGGTTCTGATCCTGTTTCTGGTGAAGTCCATCTCGCTGGCTGTTGATGAGCAGCATTGAAGAATCATATCATAGGTGCCAAAGAAGAAGTTTGCTTGTTGCTGCTTAGTGCGTGCATTCGAATATATTGATCCAAAATATTCTGTAATCGCTATACCACCATATAATTTTGCCACCTTAAAAATTTAGCACAAACACATGTACAAATTAGGGCTCGTTTGGGAGTGATTCTAGATATGCTAGAATCACTTTTGAGGAGAAGCACTTCTCATGTGCTTTTTTATATAATAACTTTTAGAGCTTGTTTGGGAGTGATTTAGGATAGGTCAGAATTACTTCGGGGGAAAAGCATCGCCAATGTACTTCTCTATATAATCACTTTAAGTGATTCGGGAAGAACCACCTTCCATATGCTTCTCTATAAAATCACTTAAAATCACTTAAAGTGATTATATAAAGAAGTGATTCTTTACCGTGTAGTAGCTGTTTTTTGTTATCTTGGAAAAATAAGGACACCCGAGAATTTCCTCGAATTATTGTCTGCATTTTATTCTTGTTCTTTATGAAGAAGTATCAAGCAATTAAATATGTTAAGGGTTAACGACAAAAGACACTCTCCTGGTTTGGGGTGGTTCTCAATATGGGTCATAGGTATCAATTTTATCAATTTACACTCTTACATTTACAACATTGTTCAATTTCATCCTTTTGTTAAATTGACCATGTAGTTAATCGTTAAATGCTGACGTGTTTAGACCCATCTATTAACCAACCAGTTCCTAAATAAAATGATAAAATTAAAAAAAATGTAAAAAAATTAAAATTAAAATTAAAAATCTCAGCCCCTCCCCATACCAACAAACCCAGCTCCTCCCTCTTCGTCTTCTACCTCCATCTAAATCGCTCCCAGACCTACTTCTCCTCCTCCTTCTATCTCTATCCCTATCCCTATCTCTATCTCTATATCTCTCTCTGCTCCTACTTCGCCACCTCGAATGCCTTTCCCTGCTCTTGCTCTTACTTCGCTTCCTCGAATGCTTACTTTCTCTATGCGAAACCCTAGGTGATTGTTTCTCTTCTTCTTCGGGCAGGTCGAGATTCTTCCTCTTGAGCTTGTTCTTTATGGACTCGATTTGGGACCCTGGTTCTTTTGCACGCCAGATCGGGCTGGTTCTTACTGGAATTGGGTTTTTGTGTTCCGCTGCCAAGTCGACGCCAGAGAGAGAGAGAGAGAGAGATGAGGGCTGGGATTAGTGCGGGGCGAGATGGGGTGATTGAGTAGTGGTGATCTTATTTGTAAGCTTAATTATCACCCATGAATCTGATTTTTAGTTACCGATAATTAAATGTTTTTATGGTCATCATGACAGCATGTTAATTTGGTGGGGCAAGATAGTGCTCTCCCACACAAATCCGGGTGTGCTTTCCTTTTGTTTTGGGGCTCAAGTTATAATAATTTTGTGTTCATCTTTATTTGTATAAGGGGTGATTCGGATGGAGGTAGAACACGAAGAGGTAGATCTGGCATTTGTGTCGTGTTTGCAGTGTTCATGTCGTGCTCGTGTCAACCCGCTTTTCTTAATGGGTTGACATGATACGACCCGTTAAAAAACGGGTAAAAAATATCAAACACGAATACGATCCGTTACAATTCGCGAATTACACGACACGACGACCCGTTTCACCCGTTAAGAAAAAAAAACCTAATAAAAAAGGAAAACCAAAACCATTGCGCAGCCGCACTCTCCTCAATCAACCAACATTAATGGATTATCGGTTAGATCCGAGGTTCATAACAACATTAATAGATTATGCATACACAAAAATCAAACATTGGAAATGAGAAAATGGGTTATGATGAAAAAGTGATATAGATTCCAAGGCTTGAGCTCGATTTCATTCATTGCTTGGGAGCCCTAGCCCTCCATCTTCTTCAAAAGGTTTGCCATTAATTTTTGTTTTGCACTCTTGAGGCAGACTCCACAGCCACCTCCCTTGCCCTTTCAATCACAACCAAAGATAACCCATCATCTATATTTAAAGACAAACTAAGCAAAGGCCACGAATACACAGGACAACAAAAATCCAAAATATATCAATTTAAACTGAAAATCAAGAAAGATATCAACTTGAGAGCAAGAAGAAGAGTGAGAGCAATTGTACATTGAGAGAGGTTTTTAGAAGGGAAGAGAACATTTGACACAGAGATTGCAAGAAGAATAGCATATGCGGTTGAGAGAGAGAAGGTGAAGCGATGAAGACGCGAAATGAAGAGGCAAAGCGTTGGGTAGGTAGGGATTTTAGAATAGTAAATTACTAAATTACCCTCTTAACGGGTGGATTCGTGTATTCGCGAATGAACACAAAACGACCCATTAGCTTAACGGGTGGCTAACGGGTCAACACGATATTAACACGACCCGATAACTCAAACCCGAATACTGAAATTTTTTTGTGAATTCGTGTCGTGTTAACGAGTCATGTACGATATTGCAGGGTCTACGAAGAGGGGTGAGCTGGGTTTGTTGGCTTGGGGAGGGGCTGAGATTTTTTTTTTTTTTTTTATTTTTTTACATTTACATTATTTTATCATTTTATTTAGGAATTGGTTGGTTAGTAGGTGGGTTCCATAGTAGACACGTCAATATTTAATGATTGATCACATGGTTAACTTAATGAAAGGATGAAATTGGATGATGTTACAAATGTAAAGGTGTAAATTGATAAAATTGATACCCTGTGGTTCATATTGAGAACCACCTCAAACTAGCATGGTGTCTTTTGTCGTTAACCCATATGCTAATTATACCAATCCAGGCCAAATGTTAGCAATTCAGTCCCGTCTCTATCCAATCTAATACACTGTTATACGAGTTCAAATTCTTGCCATCCACTGCATAGCATAATTTTTTTTTCTTTTTTAACACAAGCGATAGTCTAAACTATAAGAGCATCCACAATGAGCTCCCTAAACTCCCTATCCATCTCCTAAAATAGTGAAACCTTTAGAAGCTCCTAAATTTGAGGAGAGAAAAGAACTCCTGGTGGCTCCCTCTAATTTAATGCCGCTTTATTTAATGAGCCTTTAATTAATGCTAATTATTTTTAATATTATTTTTTAATAGAGATTGACCAATTAAAAAAGAGTTATAACATTTATGACTCTCTAAATTAGAGAGCATGATTGGAGTTTAAATTTTATAAGGAGCTCCTAAAATAATTTTTATATGTTTTTAGCTAAATTTTAACTAAAAAAACGGAGAGCATGATTGTGGATGCTCCAAGGGGGGTTTTTCACAAACACTACTAAGGTGTCATGGGTATGCGAACCTGTGATCATTGGTTTACAAGTTAATATCCCTTTTCACTAGACTAAACGCCTTTTGCAAATCAGCATCACATAGGGGCTTATGGCCAGAAAAAAGCTCGATTTAGAAACACTCTTAAAATGGGCCATAGACACATTACTGGGTTTGGCATCAATCTAGCTCAAAGCTCACTTTTTTTTAGGCCCAATGAAGCCCAATTTAGGGTCCTAGAGATCTCCGCCTGGATATGAAAATCTGAAAATTTTCCGTTTGAATTTCAAATAGCGAGGGAAGAATAGTCAGGAGTCTCAGGCCTTCACAGAGGCTGGCGCCGCTGAAACACCGCCAAGTGCCCCTTCACACTTATAGCCGTCACTCTCTCTCTCTCTCTCTCTCTCTCTCTCTCTGATCAGACCAAAACAATGGCCGTTTTTGTCTCCTTTCTCCTCTCTCGTTTTCTGCAATTCCCGTTTGGCTATTTATATGCTTTATGTGTCCCTCCTCTCTTCACCTTCACCTTCACCTTCACCTCCAGTTTCTACTTTCTCTGTCTCTCTGGTAGTTCCAGCTTCAACCATGAGGAAGAGCATTGAAGACACCCTCGCTGCTCACCGCAATGAACTTGTTTCTCTTCTCTCCAGGTCTCTCTCTCTCTCTCTTTCTCTCTCTCTCTCTCTCTCTCTCTCACTGTATCTCAAATGGAGGGTTCTTTTCGAAATTAAGAAAAAAAATACAAATTTGATGTGGGTTTTGAGAAAGTTGTGATTTTGTTATGTTGGAAGGTATGTTGATCGAGGAAATGGGATACTGCAACCTCATCAAATGATAAACGAGCTAGAAAACGTGATTGCAGAGGATGAAGGAATGCAGAAGCTCAAGGATAGCCCCTTCAGTAAGGTCTTACAGTCTGCGCAGGTCAATTTCCTACACTTTCTTGGGTGCAAATATATTAATTATGCTGTTATTAGTTTCTGCATGTCCCCTTTGTGTTTCACATTGTGTTTGAAATGAGGATGTTATGTTTTTCAGAGCAGCTTATTGTTTATTATTTGTTTATACAGTTTAGATAACGAAATTTTAGGTTGTCTCTGAAGCAGTACATGTTTGTTTGCTTAGAAAATGACAAGTAAATGGTATAATTTAAAGTTCCAATTTTTCATTATTCGGGACCCAAGAAAACACAAATCTTTCATTCTGCATGGCTTGTAAACTCTGTTGAGGTGAACTTTTGATTTCAGGAACAGATGACATTGAATGTGATTCAGCATATATATTTCAACTTCTCTCATTTTTCTATACAACCAAATACACATATAATGAAATTTTCACATAAAATGGTAGTTTAAATTGATCATGATAATGATGGCTTTTTTTCAATGCACATTATTTTTTAATCCATTGACTATATTAGCTTTTATTAGTATATACCTAAAACCAAGCAAAGAAATGTTCTCTTATGTGTTTCATGAGATGTCCAAATACTTTATAAATGACAAACATGTGTGAAAGTTTTCTTTGTTGTTCTGATTTTTTTATTTCATTCTTTGTTTGTCATTTTAGGAAGCAATTGTTCAAACTCCTTTCGTGGCTCTTGCACTTCGTCCAAGACCTGGTGTATGGGAATATGTCCGTGTTAATGTGTATGAGCTCAGTGTGGATCTTTTGAGTGTTGCAGAATATCTCTGGTTCAAGGAAGAACTTCTGGATGGAGAGTAAGGGATCTCATGTGTAAATCTTTGTTAATGAATTTTGTAATTGATGCTGAATCTCTGTGCTTTCTTATCTGGTGTAGCATTAAGCATTACATTGTAAGGACAAACCAGGTTTTATATTGTTACCTTTTCAAAAAAACAAATCAGGTTTTATTTGGTCTTTCAATTTCATTTTCCGCGAATGCAATCTCAATTTGAACTGATTGTACTAGGTGCAATGACAAATATGTGCTTGAACTTGATTTGGAGCCATTTAATGCAACATTCCCTCGACCAACCCGCTCATCATCAATTGGAAATGGGGTTCAGTTCCTTAACCGTCACTTATCTTCAATTATGTTCCGTAACAAAGAAAGTTTGGAGCCTCTTCTCGATTTCCTTCGTACACACAAACATGATGGACATGTAAGTTTGATTAAGCTATGGGTTTTACTGAATGAGCATTCCACTTTTGTAGTTATCTTTATGATTTTCTGGCCCATTAGTTTATTTTGCTGGGCTTGTCTTCACATACAAATTTAGTGTAAGCTATTTTTCAACCTTAGGTTCCTAGTAAATCCTTGCCTAAATTCATTTATGCAGTAATATGAAAATAAGGTTTTGAAATCCTCACATATTAGTTCTATAATCTTGTGTAGGCAATGATGCTAAATGATAGGATTCAGAGCATACCCAGACTTCAGTCTGCTTTAGCAAAGGCAGAGGAATATCTTTCTAAGTTACCGGCAACTACACCGTATTCTGACTTTGAATTTGAGTAAGCAACCCATCTATTTTCAAATACTTTGATCTCCACTGCTTTAGTGGGATGATTTGTTTGCTTTAGATAATACCCTTTAATCTTCTTTACACTGAGTGCAGCTTACAAGGAATGGGATTTGAGAGAGGGTGGGGTGACACAGCACAATGGGTATCAGAGATGGTTCATCTTCTCTTGGAAATTCTTCAGGCCCCTGATCCATCTACACTGGAAACTTTTCTTGGAAGAATTCCTATGGTGTTCAATGTTGTCATTGTGTCTCCACATGGCTACTTTGGCCAAGCAAATGTTTTGGGTTTGCCTGACACTGGTGGGCAGGTATTGCTTACTTTTCACTAGTTCATGTCCATTTGTTGGTGTTTGATCCTTTCTTCCATTTAGCTGTCTATCTGATAGAATATTAATAGATTTAATAGTTTACGAATTGTTTTCTCCTGAAACGATGAAAAAGTTATATCTTTTCTTACTGATGTCAGGTTGTTTATATACTGGATCAAGTACGTGCCCTGGAGAATGAGATGCTTCTTAGAATACAAAACCAAGGACTGGATGTTATTCCAAAAATTCTGATTGTAAGTTTGCTCAACTGAAAGTTCTTGTGATATTAGTTAACATAAGGTGTCAGTTTATATCACTTCTTGTCTGGTCTAAGGTTACCCGACTGATACCTGATGCAAAAGGGACAACGTGCAACCAAAGATTGGAAAGAATCAGTGGCACAGAACACACACATATCTTGCGGGTGCCTTTCAGAACTGAGAACGGAATTCTGCGGAAATGGATTTCAAGGTTTGATGTGTGGCCGTACTTGGAGACCTTTGCAGAGGTAAGGATTACGCAGTCAAAAGCATAGGGTTACTTTTTGTGCTCCTGTTTAATCTTCCTTTATTTCTTTTCCGCCCTTGGTCCATTGCTTGAATAATCAAACTTTATCGTACATGCTTTTGGGTTTTTATTACCCTTTTTTGTGGGTTATATTAACATAATTAATCCTTTCTCTTGTTGTGGCCATGTTTAGGATGCCTCAAATGAAATAGCTGCTGAGTTGCAGGGTGTTCCAGATCTGATCATTGGAAACTACAGTGATGGAAATCTTGTTGCAACTCTGTTATCTAATAAACTTGGAATCTCACAGGTGAACTGTAATTTTTCAATCTATTATTTCAGATACAACACAAATTATCAGTGAAATAACAGGGGACATATATTGATTTTAATTTTTCAAAATGGAATTCTCCTTGTAGTGCAATATTGCTCATGCATTGGAGAAAACCAAGTACCCAGATTCTGATATATATTGGAAAAAACATGAGGACAAGTACCATTTTTCTAGTCAATTCACTGCTGATCTTATTGCAATGAACAATGCTGATTTCATAATCACCAGCACATACCAAGAGATTGCAGGAAGGTTAGATTTCTTCTCTAGTTTTTTGGAACATGAATTGAATATCTATTACATTTTCCACAAGAAATAATATCTCAATTTGTTCCACTACCTGCAGTTGCACTTGTAATGTAGTAGTATAATATGTAAGTTATATTTATGATTAGCAAGTTCAAATTCTTGTCTGTAACAACTAAGCGGACTGCTACATTTTGCAAAATGTGGTCCTTTATTCTTCTGTCTGGATTCTAGTATGTTTTGCTTATCGTTTTAAAGATTAATATTGTTCTTTATCTCAGCAAGAATAATGTTGGACAGTATGAGAGCCACACAGCTTTCACTCTTCCTGGGCTGTATCGAGTTGTTCATGGGATTGATGTTTTTGATGCCAAGTTTAATATCGTCTCCCCAGGAGCAGATATGTGTATATATTTTCCATATTCTGAAAAGGAAAGAAGACTTACTGCTCTACATGGCTCAATTGAAGAACTGTTATATGGGGCTGAGCAGAATGAGGAGCATATGTGAGTATCTTTAGTGTTTAAGTAGGGGGATAAAGACTATTGTCTTTTAAATGGTTCTTGGAATTATATATGTAGATACACAAACACACACACACACTTATATGTATTTGTGTTACATGACATCATTTTCCCCAGACATTGTTTTGATGCTTCTTCATGGTGATGCAGTGGAATCTTGAGTGACCGATCAAAGCCTATTGTCTTTTCCATGGCAAGACTTGATAGAGTGAAAAACTTAACTGGCCTTGTTGAGTGTTATGGTAAGAGTACCAAGCTAAGAGAACTGGTAAATCTTGTTGTGGTTGGTGGTTACATGGACGTCAAGAACTCTAGGGATAGAGAAGAAGTCGCAGAGATTGAAAAGATGCACGATCTCGTTAAGAAATACAACTTGAGTGGCCAGTTTCGGTGGATTGCAGCCCAAATGAACCGTGCCCGTAATGGTGAGCTATACCGCTACATTGCAGACACAAAAGGTGTCTTTGTGCAGGTATGAGGTGTAGCTATATGATGGTTTGTTGTGTATTATAATTCCATGTTTTAACCTATCCTCTTATCTGTTGCAGCCTGCTTTTTATGAAGCTTTCGGCCTCACCGTTGTGGAAGCCATGACTTGTGGCCTTCCTACTTTTGCAACATGTCATGGTGGTCCTGCTGAGATCATTGAGCATGGTATCTCTGGGTTCCATATTGATCCCTATCATCAAGATCAAGTGGCTGCACTTCTGATTGACTTCTTTAATCAGTGCCAGAAGCATCCTGGCTATTGGGAAAAGATATCTGAAGCGGGCCTCAAACGAATTTATGAAAGGTTGCATTTCTGGCATGCTTTTAAAAAGACAAATCTTTGTCAACCTCATTGTAACTAATTTCAAGCTCAATTCTCTAGGTACACTTGGAAGATATATTCTGAGAGGCTGCTCAATTTAGCTGGGGTTTATGGCTTCTGGAAGCATGTGTCTAAGCTTGAGAGGCGAGAGACAAGGCGATATCTGGATATGTTTTACATTCCCAAGTACCGAAATCTGGTTAGTAATGTTATCCTTCCCAGTATTACTCGTACACAAAATGGCACTTGCATCCCATATGATGATCCATAAATTCAATTTACATTCTATTAGAGCAGGAAAGCCTTGCTATGACCATCCTTCAACTGTTAATAAAAGTTTGCATGCGCTCCGAGGATGAGTCTAGTTCTCTAAGAGGATTAGGTACCTCAAGAATCAAAAATCTAAAACATGTCATAGTTCAATTTTGTTTTGCACTTGGTTTATTGGTGGTTAAATGATTCTGTTGTTTTCTTGAGGAAAAAGTTTCGTCTATTTGTACAATATTAGCAGAGCAGAAAGATAATTTTCTTAAAGCCAATTTGCTCATCTACTTTTTTTCTGATTAGTGCTGGTCCTTTTACATTCCACTCTTGATTTTAGATAGAGAGAGTTGAATGAAATGATTTGGTAGATCAATATCCTTGAAGGAATTATGTGACCTCTGCCGTTTTGATCATCTTTCAGGTGAAGTCGATCCCGCTGGCTGTTGATGAGCAGCATTGAACTATATGATTACATGCCAATAAAAGAAGCTGTCTGCTTGTTCCTGCTTATTGTGTGTTGTATTTGAATTTTGGATGTTGTCGACCCTGTCCAACTGCTGTGGACAGAACAGAACCATGTTTTAATTTCTTCTCGTTTGGTTTAGGATGTTTCATTGATGTTTGTTGAGTCTGTTGAACTTCATGTTTTAAATTAAATAAGTTGATGCTTTTGGTATTCAATATCTGCACGGAATTCATTTCTTAAATTGATGAAATCTACGAGGGGCTTGTAGTAGTTTAAGTGACTAAGAGTAATTACTCCTGCACTCCGCCTCCCCTTGTATTATAAAAAATAAAAATAAAGATATCTTGTTTAAACGTCACAGAAAAAAGAAGAAACGTATCACACATCTTCTCTGAATCTATAAAATACAAACAATACCTATCATCCTCAAACGTCATACAATGGTAATCTCTCACATCGCTTTTGTATCTTTACTATTCTATTGATGTTTACTGTGCTGATTTTGTGTCTGTGTCTTAAATGACGTTGTTTTGGATTTTTATTTTTACTTTTATTAAACAACACCACATCAAACTTTTCTTCCTAAAACTTAGTGATTCTCGTTGTAATTTTATTTCTTGTTTTCAAAAAAAAAAAAAAAACGTTTGTTCATAAGATGTAATTTGTAAACTCAATAGCTTCTCCAGTAAAGTGGAAGCTAAATGTCATTAGATAAATTGTTCGATAGATATTAGATTCAGCGTGAAGAAAATTATTTCAGGTGTAGGCTCTAAACCTAAGTGCTTAAAAGAATCTGAGAGTAATAAAAAGGCTTGACCATGCACATAAGATCCAAAATTCGATTTCATACTTCTCAAATATTGCTTGTACTAAAAAAACTACAAAATTAAACATCAAAAATGACTTTAAAGATAAGAAACTTAAAAAGGCCAGTGAAAAAGGCATCAATGATGTTAGGTTTGAATTTCCATAGTATCCTAATATGCGTGTGGGAAATCTCTACCCAATATCGATTTTACCCACACAAAAAAAGACATTAAAGATAAGAATTTTTTTTTAGTACAAATGATAGTTTAAATTGGCAAAAAGACTTTCGTATAACGAGTATAACATTGTTTTGCTATCTTCGACCAGTAACATAATGACACATGGAAAAGTCAGTCTACATATCATTGCATTATTGCCCAAAGATAGCAAAAAGTGTTATTCTTATTGTATGAGAGTGTTTGAGATGAGTGAAATTTCTCACACACAACTATGATGTTATGGATATCCGAATGTCCAAAAATTAAAAGGTCTACACTAGAGCTGGGCATATGGGACCGAAAACCGGCAAACCGGCCGAACCAAACTGATCGGTCCGGTTTGGTGTGGTTTTTTTGTTTTTTGTTTTGGCCAACGGCGCATGAACCGACCGAATCGGCCTTCATGGTTCGGTGCCCGGTTTGAAATTTTAAAAAACCGTCAGAACCGGACCGAACTGGGTAACTTAAATTATATGTAATTAAATATTTTTAATACACATGGCTGATTCTTATTTGATTATAATTTTATATGCTGTGCACATTTGCACAGGCATATCCTAGCCCTTCAACTTAATCTAGGTCGATAAGATCTCATCCCAATTCAATCGTGCTCATCCATCTCTCCTCCCATTTGCATCTTCGACATCGCCTCAACGTCACCGCCTCAACCTCACATCGTCACCACCACTTAGCATCGACTTGGCGCCGTTGCATCGTCGTCGACGCCGCTTCTTCTTCATAGCTTGAGTCGTACACACCAACCTCACCGCCTCAGCCTCACATCGTCACCACCACTTAGCATCGACTTGGCGCCGTCGCATCGTCATCGGCGCGCGCTTCTTCTTCATAGCTTGAGTCGTACACACCTACCTCTCATATTTCAGTCACTCAATCTCTCAATCTCTCATCTCTACGTCTCTCATCTCTCAATCTGCCATCACCCATCCTACTCTCTCATGTAATTTTTCAAACAAGGTTTCTCTCTACAAAGGTTAGTTCATTCCTCAACAACTTCTTTTTTTGTTTTATGATTTTTGTATCTGTTATAAACCCTAATTTTTGGGGGTTTTGGATATAGCCCTAATTTTTGTACTTCTTGCATATGCAGACAATTTACCTAGCAAATTGGAGAGTTTTGAACTAGTACTTGTGTTGAAAATCAAGGGTAAGTTTCCTTTCCTTCTTATATATGTGTTTTGTTTTGTAAATGGTAACTGCTATAGCCTATAGATATCTATGATTCTGTGGTGTGTATTGAAGCCTGAACACATAAAAGGCTCTAATTCAAGACTAGTTTAGCTGTCAATTGTTATCCTTGATTAGCTTTATTAGATAGAATGAGTTAGTGTACTATGAAGTATTAAGGAACAAATTTATGTAAAAGGCTTGATGATGCAGTTTAATTGGGTTATTGTTCAAGTCAAGATTATGCAGTTTAATTGATAATTGGGTTACAATTTACTTTACTTGTATAAAATCAGTTGTGAATAATTTTAATCTATAGTCTACTATGGATTGAATTTATATATGTTTTGAAAAAGAATAATAAATAAGTAAAAGTTTTGACTCATAGCTTTGAAAATCTGTTTGGCATGTTTATGATTTTGCTAATGAATATGTTTTTCATTTTATAGGCCTTGAAAATGTCAAATATGGAAGCTAGTCCTACACCCACAACAGATGATACACCACAAGTAATTGGGGATGAAGCAGCTACACTCCCTTCACGTCCTCCCACTTCGGGAAAGATCAAGACTATTAGGAAAGCATCGGAGGTATGGAAACATTTCATTAAGGAACCATTTGAACTAGGGAGTAATATAGGACCTAGAGCTTCTTGTAAGTATTGTTGTGCATCTTATGCATGTGATCCCATAAAAAATGGGACATTTACAATGATGCAACATTTGAGAGAAAAATGTACGGGGGGTGTCCATTAAGAGAGGAAAACAAACAAAAAGTTCTTGTATTTGACAACAAAGGAAGTGTAGTTGCTCATTCATATAGCAAGGAAAGAAGTAGAATTGCTTGTGTGAAGATGATAATACTTGATGAGCTTCCATTTAGGCATGTGGAAAGTGTCGGTTTTAGGCTATTTATGAGAGAGTGTCAACCTAGATTTGATCCACTATCTCGTAGAACCATTGCTAGAGATGTGTGGGATCTTTTTCAAGAAGAAAAGGTCAAAATCAAGAGTGTATTAAATCTAAATTCACAAAGAGTGTCGCTTACCACGGACACTTGGACTTCCTTGCAAAATGTGAACTATATGGCTTTGACAGCCCATTTCATTGATGATAGCTGGAAATTGCATAAGAGAATCATTAATTTCTGTCAAATTACATATCATAGAGGTGAGGCTATTGGGAGACTTGTGGAGGATTGTTTGCATGATTGGGGAATAGATAAAGTTTTCACCATTACACTTGACAATGCTACGACTAATGATGGGGCCATTAGGCATATGAAGAGGCAATTGAAGCTTTGGGGCACTCTTTTGCTAGATGGTGATTGTTTACATATGAGGTGTTGTGCGCATATCCTTAATTTGATAGTTTTTGATGGGCTTAGTGAATTGCATGACTCAATTAAATGTATTCGCAAAGCTTGTGTATATACAAGGTCATCCCCATCTAGGTTGGACAAATTTAGGCATTGTTTGGCCTTGCAAAAAATTGACAGCAAAGGTTTATTACCTTTGGAGTGTAAAACAAGGTGGAACTCAGTATATCTTATGTTAGAAGCTGCCTTAAAGTTGCAAAGAGGGTTTGATAGGTTGGAAGAGGAGGCAGCAGACTATGCATCTTACTTTCATCAAAGTGGTGGTGATCGTGATGATGGTATTCCGAAAAAAAAAGAAAAGAAAGGTTCAAGAAAGGGAAATCTGCACTAAAAAAAAATTGAAGCCTCCAACCGTTGTGGATTGGGAGTATGCAAGAGCTTTTGTGAAGTTCTTGAAAAGATTTTACGAGGCTACCTTAAAATTTAGTGCATATAAGACGGTTACTTCCAATATCCCCTTCAATGAGATGCTTTCTATTGTTGATGAGTTGAATGCAATGATTGTAAGTGAAGACATTTTTTTTGAAAAGAGTTGCAACTTCAATGAAAAAGAAGTTCGATAAGTATTGGGGTAATATTCAAGAAGTGAACCAAGTTTTGATTGTGGCGGTGGTGCTTGATCCCCGTTACAAAATGGACTATGTCCAATATAGCTTTGAGGAGTTAGAAAGTGATGCTTCAAAGGTTATTGTGATGGTAGAAGGGGTGAAGGATCTCTTAATGAAGATGTATGAGGCTTATAAGAAAGAGGAACCAGCAGCTGCCCAATCTACTGCAGAGGCTAATGTACAAAGTGGAGGGGAGGTAAGAGTTGAATGCAATGATCCAAGACTTAAAAAATTTGCGAGAACAAGAAAAGATAGAGCCGTGGTTCAAATTAAGAATGAGGTGGACAAGTATTTATTAGAGGCAGCTAAAGATCCGAGAAATAGAAGACTTTGATTTGCTAGATTGGTGGAGAGAGAACTCTCCAAGATTTCCAGTTTTATCTAAGATTGCAAGGGATGTGTTTGCTGTCCCTGTTTCAAGTGTGCCTTCGGAAGCTGCGTTTAGTATGGGCAAAAGGGTTGTGGATCCTTTTAGGGCGTCTTTGACTCCTAAAACGTTGAGGCCCTTGTTTGCACTAAGGATTGGCTAAGCCAAGTGGCTTTTGACTTCAACAAGCAGCCAAGTGAAGATGAGCTTGAGTTTTATCAAGCTTTGGAGAAAATGGAATCAGGCACCTGCTTTATGTTTTTATTTTATTTTATTTTCTGTTTTAACTTTTAACTTTGTATATTTGAATTTGTCTTACATGTTCTCTATTCTTGTAGATATTCAAACTTTGCAACGGAATGAAAATGAACAAGTGGCCATTGGCCACTAATGCTTATTGCCAAAAATTAAAGGGAGCATGAAGAATTGGTTTGTAAAGGGGCTCTCTTAAATATTTTATATTGGAGCTCTTTTTTGATGATTTTGAAGTAAGTTTTTGAACATAACAAGATAGGTTTGTTACTTAAAAGGGATGGACAGTAGGAAGTTTAGATGTGAAAGCCTTTTTTGATGAGGTCACTTAAATATTTTAGAGTTGGAGCTCTTTTTGATGAGATTGAAGTAGGTTTTTGAACATAACAAGATAGGTTTGTTAATTAAAAGGGCTGGACAGTAGGTAATTTAGATGTGGAAGCCTTTTTTGATGAGCTCACTTAAATATTTTAGAGTTGGAGCTCTTTTTTGATGAGATTGAAGTAGGTTTTTGGCAAAAGATAGGTTAGTCAATTCCTCAACAAACCTATCTTTTGCCAAAAACTTTTTGCACTTCAAAAGATAGGTTTGTAAACTTTGTACTTCGTACTTGAAAGGTGAATGATGGATGTAATTTGTAAACTTTGTACTTAAAAGGTGAATGATGGATGTAATTTGTAAATGGTGAATGATGGATGTAATTTGTAAACTTTGTACTTAAAATGATGAATGATGGATGTAATTTGTAAACTTTGTACTTAAAATGTGAATGATGGATGTAATTTGTAAATGGTGAATGATGCATACTTTGAAACTTTGGATGGATGTGAATGATGAACGATGCATATGTATGAATGTTTGAGTTTCAATGAATTTAGAGACTACATGTTTTCAAGCAGGTTTTCACCAAACCAAACCAAACCAAAAATCTCTAACCGGTTAACCGATATGATCGGTTTCCCACCTCATTGGTTTGGCGCACGGTTTGAGTTTTCTCCACACCGAAGTTCATGGTTCGACGCACGGTTTGACCTCAAAAACCAAACCAAACCAAACCGAGCCCACCTCTAGTCTACACCATACACCATGCCGAAAATGACATTTAAAAAAAAAGAGATTGCGTCGACAGCCGGCTGTCGACAAGTTGCCCCTTCCAACGTAACTATACTATCCGCATATCCTCTTTTTGCCTCGCGTTTTTTCCCTATCCGCCAACATTGCCCACTAAAATCCAACACGCCCGGGAAACCCACACACGTCACGCACGTGCAGGATGACCCGCAAAAACTACGAGTAGGCCTGAATTCCGCACTCGAGAGCGTGCACTCCATTCCCCTCATCCTCGATTTAATTTTCATTGTTTTTTACGAGGCAAATGACACTGAGGGAGGAGACTGAGTTAGGCGTTTAAGAATCGTTCAGCTGCTCAACGCTTATCTCGCCCAGAAGCACCACAAGCTGCTACGCGAACAAGAACACCAAAACCAATTTAATTTAATTCAAAAAGTTTTCATCTTTTTTTCTTTTCATTCTTTTTTTGTTTGGTAAATCTATCGAAAATATCGAAATGGATCGAAAAGCTCTCGACTTCGATCTCAGCGCCTTGCTTTCCTACGCCTCCGCTAACGTCACTGGCTTTCCTCCCTCTCCCTCTTATTTCACAGTCTCAAAGGTTCTCGCTTTCTCTGTCTATACAAGTATATGTATGTGTGTATGTGTGTATGCGTTTCTGGATTTTGATATTTGGGTTGTGCGTGGAATGATTAGTTTGGGCATGGGCAATCGAACCCGACATATAAGCTGGAGGTGGGTTCGGGGGCGTCGCTGAAACGCTACGTTTTGAGAAAGAAGCCTGCGGGGAAGTTGCTCCAGTCTGCTCATGCCGTCGAGAGAGAGTTCCAGGTTAATATCTCCATCTCTTCTTTTGTTTTTCTTTTACTCACAATTCGATCTGCTATGTTATTTGATTGCTTAGAAAAAGCAGCAAAATACAGTATTTTTTGCATTTTTTTTCTTTCAGAACTTAATAAAAAAATCAAGATTGTAGATAAGATACTCTGCTTAGCTGCAAAAAAAGAAAAAAAATGATTTTTTTTTCTCTTATTGGCCACAGGTTCTTCAGGCATTAGGTACTCATACACTGGTTCCGGTTCCTAAGGTGTTCTGTTTGTGTACCGACCCAAGCGTGATTGGAACACCCTTTTACATCATGGAGTTTTTGGAAGGACGCATTTTTCTCGACCCCAAGCTACCGGTACCAATTTCCTTTGTCAACTATCATTGATGTGCATATTGGATTGGCACTATAGCTTTAGTGGTGGTTTGCTTGTTTTTTAATCGATTTAAATTTTTCTTCCTTCAGCACGGTTTGTCGATTTTCCGGTGGTAAATAACTCGCTTCTTGGTTGTTTTATGTTTTTTTCTCTGTTTGATTAGGGTGTAGCACCTGAGAAGAGGAGGGCACTTTACCAAGCAACTGCAAAAGCTTTAGCATCCCTACATTCTGCTGATGTTGATGCCATTGGTCTAGGAAAATATGGGCGCCGCGACAACTATTGTAAACGGCAGGTGCATAAATATTGGTTGCTAATCGTATACAAATTTACTCAGTATGTGAAAAGGGGTAAAGGGTACCAGTTGAAAACTTAATATGTGTGTATCGGAGCCTAAAATGAGCTTGAAAAGCTATTGATCAAAACTATTTTTCTTATAACTTGGTGGGGCTTATGACTCCTATGCTATTCTTAGGTAGAGAGGTGGGCAAAGCAATATATTGCCTCAACTGGTGAGGGCAAGCCCAAGAGGAATCCAAAGATGTTTGAGCTGATTGATTGGTTACAGCAGCACATTCCTCTTGAAGATTCTTCAGGAGCTGCAGCAGGCTTAGTTCATGGGGACTTTCGCATTGACAATCTTGTGTTTCATCCTATTGAGGTTGGTACTCCAAGAGCCCATATTGAGTGCTTACATGGAGGTAATATCCATGCTTGTTTGTGTTAGAGAACTTTTCCATCAATCTACTTCTGTTCTGGACTCTAAAATCTTTTGAGGATGATGCATTTCAGTCGTCAAAATTTATGTTCAATAACAAAATACGAACTTACGTGTCTCTCTCTTTCTCTCTCTCCTTTTTATCATGCTATACTTTGGATGGATCTTAGTATCGTTGAAGTTTAGAATATACAACTTAAAAATCTGAGTGCACGTCTGATGCAAAACTCTTAATGTGCAGGATCAAGTCATTGGCATTCTTGACTGGGAATTGTCTACTCTTGGAAACCAAATGTGTGATGTTGCGTACAGCTCTTTGGTACTTGCCTATTTTCAAACTTAACTCTTTGCCTTGGAGATAGTTTAGATAATTGTATTATCCTGGGATTTCTCACTTTGATTACTACTTTCATTCCTTTGCAGCCTTACAACTTGGACCTTGGGGTTGAACTTGGTGAAGGTTTGGAACAGACTGGGGTTCCAGAAGGGATTCCGTCTCAGGCACAGTATGTGGCAGAATACTGCTCTTTATCTGTAAGCCAACATTACATTAACATTGAATGAACAGTGTTGTGTGGGCTCATTTTTGCAGTCATTTACTGTTGATACATAGGTGGTTGTCAAAGACATTAAGAATAGGTGGTGTTAATACTGATATTTTCCCATGGTTGATAAAGCTACATAATGAACTTTTGGCCCATATAAGTTAATTAGTAGTGTTTAAGTTTAGGTGTTCAAAATCGGTTTATGTAACTGATTGTCATGAATGTTGTCCACCTGATGGTCCCGTACATGGTTATTGTGGGTAGTTTATTTTCTGTTTTTGAAAACTTCTGTTCACTGACAGACTTACGCTGGAAATGTTGCATTGCAGGGAAAGCCATGGCCTTCTTCGGAGTGGAAGTTCTATATTGCCTTTTCTTTATTTTTCGCGGAGCATCAATTTATGCAGGGATATATAGTAGATGGATCATGGTATCTTCTGGAGCAATAGTTTAAAATTGAGTGTTCAGTTTAGTGCAAACCCTTTTGCCATGGGATGTTGTGCAATCAAGTTACAGGGATGTTGTATATTGGAGTTAAGTGATAATTGACCATTACAATGCAGGGTAATGCTTCAGGAGGAGAGAGTGCCCAGCATGCAGGAGAAAGAGCTAATTTCATTATAGACTTTGCATGGGAATTTATTAGACGAGAATCTGTGCTTCCCAAGCATCCTCCATCAGGTAGTTATGCCATCTGAAAATTTTGTTGACCTTGAATTACATGTTTTTGCACATGGATCAACAAAAAAATTTCTCTCAGTTTTCAACAATAATTACTTGCAAGATTATTGATATACCAAACTGTTGCCCAAGGCGCTTTTGTTTCTCAAGACTACTTGAAAAGATCTGGACAAGAAAGTGAAGATCAAGTATTTTCAAAAGGGGGAGGGAAGTTTGTCCCCGGTAAAAGGGTTTTGGAATTGAGAAACAGGTTGTTAAAGTTCCTGGAAGATCACATATATCCAATGGAAAAAGAATTCTACAAACTTGCTGAGTCTACCTCACGTTGGACGGTCCATCCAGAGGAGGAGAGGTTAAAGGAGCTAGCAAAGAAAGAAGGCCTATGGAATTTATGGATACCTGTATGTGTCTGATGTTTACTTTTCCCAGTTTGGAAACTAGTTTATTGTGTATATGCAACATAATTTTTTTTTTCCAACGGACATAATTGGCTTCTGCTTTTGTACTTGTGTGAAGTTTGATAGTGCTGCCAGGGCCAGAAAATTGATTTTTGATGGAAGCAATCATCTTCTATCAGAGAATACCTATGATCGCTTATTGGGCGCAGGTCTTTCAAACCTCGAATATGGATATCTTTGTGAGATCATGGGTCGTTCTGTTTGGGCTCCACAAGTGTTCAATTGTGGTGCACCTGACACGGGAAATATGGAGGTAGGAAAGTTTTTACATTACCAACTGCTTATGAATGATCAACCAGTGTTACAACCAAATGGCTTCCTTTTCTGGAGAAGCATCTCTTGATCCTAATGATATGCAGATGAACATATGTTTAAATAGTGCAATGGTTTTTGCTTAGTTACTTTTCTGTAAAATATGTCTGTCGTTTTGCGTGGTTTATTGATCTGGTTGTACACTGAACCCCTTACATTTAGGTATTGTTGCGGTATGGGAACAAAGAGCAGCTACTTGAATGGCTTGTTCCTTTGCTTGAGGGAAAAATCAGGTCAGGATTCGCAATGACGGAACCCAGAGTTGCATCCTCTGATGCAACCAATATCGAGTGTTCTATTAAAAGGTGAGTTTATGCAGCATCTATATTTATGGCAGTGCCCTCTTTTTCAAAATCATTGATTTTAAAAACAGCAGCTTTCAATGAAATTATATAGGAAATGTATCTCAAATCTCAATATTTTCATCCAAGCTTCCACAAATATTTGCAATCACTGGATGCGTTATATGCCATTTTCTTCAAGTTTCTGTTGGATGCATATTTATGATTGCCTCTGAACTTCATGTACAGACAAGGAGATTCATACGTAATCAACGGAATAAAATGGTGGACAAGTGGCGCTATGGATCCGAGGTGTAGACTTCTTATAGTCATGGTTGGTTCTTCTTGTATACCATTTAATTAATTGTTCAGTTCATTTTTTTATATAATTAATGAAGTTTATCTGAATACTATGTAGGGAAAAACGGGCTTCAATGCTGCCATGCATAAGCAGCAATCTATGATCTTAGTGGATATCCAAACTCCAGGTGTACACATAAAGAGACCGCTTACAGTTTTTGGCTTTGATGATGCACCTCATGGGCATGCAGAAGTACTATTTGAGAATGTACGTGTCCCAGCAAAGAATATTCTACTAGGAGAAGGACGTGGGTTTGAGATTGCACAGGTATTGTTCATTGCTTTCTGAGTAACATATTGCAATTTTGATATCCATATTTTAAGTTGGGTTTGATTCTAACTGCAAGCAATTTTTCGTTGACTACTATATTCTCAACCTCACCAAATGATATTTGAAAATTCCAACCTTAAAAATTCAAGCTTTCTGAGTTAAATCAACAATTTGATTTGGCAACTTGCTTGATTAAGGACTTGATAATCTCCAATGTCCTGTTAGAAGCTTGTAGAATGTGTGTATCACCGCAGGCTGGCCTATAACACAAAATGAAATATCTTCATTTCTGAGATTTCTTTCTGCAAATTAAGAGATGATTCTTAGTTTTTGAGAACTTAATTAGTTTGTTTGTGAGCTCTTGTTGGTCTTGTGACTGGGCATATCCTAGGTTCAGTGTGCAGTTATCCTCAGTTTGCTTTAGTTATTAAAGCAAACTTAATTTCTGCAGGGTAGACTAGGCCCAGGAAGGTTGCACCATTGCATGAGACTGATGGGAGCTGCTGAGCGTGGCATGCAGATAATGGCCCAAAGGGCTCTTAGTAGAAAAGTTTTTGGGAAGTTGATTGCTGAACAGGGCTCATTTCGTTCAGATATTGCGAAGGTATGATAATTTTACACCCTTCAATAGCAAAATTGAGAAACTTATGTTTCTATAAATTTATAAAGAGAGACTGATTATGCAACCCAGATGATTAAGAACTCCAGGCTTTCCAGCTGTTCAAATGATTCAAGAAGTGATCTGAGTTGAATCTTCCTTGCATATCTTCAGATTCATCTCTTATTGCAATAATGTTGGACTCTTTTCTAAGTCGGCTTTCTGTGTTGCAGTGTCGAATAGAGCTAGAGAAAACAAGATTGTTGGTTCTGGAGGCAGCTGACCAACTTGATAGACTTGGAAACAAAAAGGCCCGAGGAACTTTAGCAATGGCAAAGGTAGCAGCCCCAAACATGGCGCTGATGGTGCTTGACATGGCAATGCAAGTGCATGGCGCTGCTGGCTTGTCGTCCGACACTTGTCTGGCTCATCTTTGGGCCACGGCAAGAACACTGAGAATAGCAGATGGTCCAGATGAAGTCCACTTGGGTACTATTGCCAAGTTAGAACTACAGAGAGCTAAACTCTGAAACTCTCAGGACAAAACTCCAACAGATCAAACAAGATCCTTTTTCCCAACAGGCAAATACTGCTTCAAAACTTACAGTTGATATATAGGATCAATAATGTTGTGACCAATAATGTTACTTTTTTAAAATTTCTAGGATCAATAATCTCATTGATGTCAAAATAAATTTTATGTATAAGGAGAAACAATTCAGAAGAGAAGTCTGCAGCCGATCTATTAATGTAACCCCCATTATTCTCTCTTATATCTTTATAGAAATTTCATTCTCATTTTGTTTTATTTGGAATATTTATCCCACTCATTTCTCTTTACACAGTGATATCCAATGTCATTATAAACTTATAGAAATTGGAAGGAAATCAGGAATATCCACTGAATATTATACCAAAATAATATACAATATTCAGATTTTTTTTTCTTTTTGGGGCATGATACAATATTCAGATGTTACATCAACAAAATTTTCTACAATTACAATATAGCTAACATTATTATTATTTTTAAGTTCAAGCTTATTACTAACAATTCTGTCTGTACATGTGGACCCATCTTTGGCAAAGAAAAATATTGATACTTACCAAAATCTTATCTGCTAAGCTAAAATTAGGCAAGTTAATCAAAATTCCGATTATCCCAGTTTTTTTATTTATAAAAGTGATAGTATTTTATTGATAAGAGGAATAGAAACAAATACAAAATCACTATAGTGCCAAATATAGATAAATCATGATTATCATAATTATGCTAGCATACACACACATGTTAATTTGATTCAATATAATATCCCAATTACTTTGACCAAAATATATATATATATATATATCCCAATTATCTTGTCCGACGTGATTAGCTAGCTACACGTATAGTAATACTTTCTATAGTAACTGCATGGCAATCCATGATTGAAGGAGAGTCATAACTAAATATTACCGCTCACTAATTGAGCAAAAAGAGGAAAACCCAAAACAAAACATAAAATTAGCCATTAATCTTCACTCAATATTCGTAATGAAGTCACTTACAAGTGGCTTAATACGATATTTGTATGTCTGAATAGTAAATTGAGTTTAGACCCATAAAATTTATTTTTAATCACCTACAACCCTTTCCTTTATTTTTCTATTTAAAATACTCATTTTTTTCAAATAAAACCCGATGACTATGATCCAAGTAAGCAAGTTACCTTATCTAGCTTAAAATCTGATTTATCATATTTTTCAAATTCCAAAACTATCCCAATTTACAAGGTAACGTGTTATGTGGGGGTGTTACTAATGACACACATTGAATTTGGAAAGATTTTCAAATGGTTATAATGGATGTACGAAATAATTTAGAAACTTATTTGAAATTAAATATTAAATTCAACATTAACGTATTAGTAATCTACATATAATTAATGTATTGGTTTATTTAATAAAAAAATTATGTTGTTTTCCTTCTATGAATTATATTACTAATAATCTATTTTATTATAGTGTTATGAATAATAGTATACATTCTAATTATGTTGAAAAATATTTTGATAATCTATTTATTGTTTGTTTTATGAAAAACATTTTTTTAAATGAACCTATTTTTTCTCGGTGTGGAGGGAATGACAACCAAAGGAAATGGGGTGATTGATATGCTATTAATAGTGAGTATTAATTACAATTATGGCAATTAATGAAATGCTTGAAATAAATTATCAATAAAATATGAAGTTTGGTGGCAATGATGTAAAAATATAGGAATACTACGACTACTTATATCCTACTAGTCATTTTAATTTGAAATTGGATTTTATACATAAATTTATAGAATGATGGGTATATATCTAGGAAATAGAAAATGTAGGATCTATATTGGACAAGCCCTAATTTGAATACTCCCGAATTTAGGGAACATGATTAACGACCATCTATTTTGTCTTGACTCGTGCCTGGGTGATCTCCAACCTTACCATCTCCTAACAGAATTAACTGCCATTCAGAAAATTTAGGTTGGTGTCTTCCCTATAAATTCCATGCCATTTCCCCAGACCAAACCAGACCAGAGCCTCAGGGGCACCAAAAACCATCCTCCAACAAGCGAAGCCCCAACAGCGCTCTGTGGCTCACTGGAGAAAGAGAAACAATTATACAAAAAGAAAGCGTACATTACTTTCTTCTCCAATTAATTCATTTTCTTTCTCATTCACACGTGTGTTACCTAGCGTTGTTGTAGTTGTTTTTTATATTAATTTAATCATCCAAGATGACGGCTGATGCAAAGAAGAAGAAGATCGCGGCCATCGTCGTGTTTTCTGTTATTGGGGTGGCGATGATAGTGGCGGTGGCGGTGGGTGTCACATGCAGCAGAAAAAGCGCGAAACAGCACAAAGGAACCGCCTCGTCCAAAAAGGCGATTGAGGCGATTTGCCAGCCCACCAGCTACAAAGAAACCTGCCAGAGCAGCCTCGAGAACGCGGCCGGCGACACCTCCGACCCGAAAGAGCTGATCAAGGCCGGGTTCCAGGTGGCAGCGGACAAGCTGGACGAGGTCATCCAGAACTCCAACACCTTGAAAGATCTTGCCAAGGATCCCATGGCCAACCAGGCTCTGGACGTCTGCAAGGAAATGCTGGATACCGCCGCTGAGGATCTCCTAGGCGCTGTGGATAAAATGGGGCCGTTAGATGCCAGCAAGATGAATGAATATGTTGAGGACCTCAAAGTGTGGCTTAGCGCCGCCGTCAACCACCAGCAAACTTGCCTGGACGCGTTTGAGGGCACCAAGGGTGAGGCCGGGGAGAAAATGAAGGGGTTTTTGAAGACCGCGCAAGAACTCACAAGCAATGGACTTGCCATGGTCTCTGAAATCTCTTCACTATTGGGATCCTTCAGTTCAAACTCCCACCGCCGTAGACTTCTCAGTTCTTCGTCAGGCGGCCAGAAGAGTAAGAGGGTTTACAAGCCGCTGCCTTCGTGGATCGGTGCTCGCAAGCTGGATCTCTTGACTGCCACTCCACAGAGTCTGAAGCCCAACGTGGTTGTGGCTCAGGATGGGACTGGCAAGTACAAGAGCATCACTGAAGCTTTGAAGGAGGTGCCAAAGAAGAGCGCCGAGCCCTTTGTGATTTATATTAAGGAGGGAGTTTACAAAGAGTATGTCATCGTTGATAGGGAGATGACCAATGTCGTCATGATTGGTGATGGTCCTACCAAGACAAGGATCTCCGGTAGCAAAAACTATGCAGATGGTACCGCAACTATGTATACTGCAACATTTGGTACGTAACACATAACACCTAACATATTTATTCACTAAATATGTTCGCTAAAATAATGTACGTCGGTCACAAATTATTGACACGTCATTTAGTAAATAAAATTAGCAGTACTCATTAGTTAATTTATTTTGATTATGTACATATCCTAATTCTAACTCATTCATTTCTAACTCATTCATTTACTGCATTCTTGCAGCCGCAGTTGGAGACTACTTCGTTGCCAAGGGCATAGGATTTGAGAACACAGCCGGAGCCGCAAAGCACCAGGCCGTGGCACTGCGTGTGCAATCAGACTTTTCCATCTTCTACAACTGCCACATTGACGCGTACCAAGACACCCTCTACACCCAAACCTACCGGCAATACTACCGTGACTGCACCATCTCCGGGACAGTGGACTTCATCTTCGGAGATGGGGTGGCAATGTTCCAAAACTGCAGGATGGTTGTTAGAAAGCCAGGGGATTCACAGTCTTGCATGGTCACAGCCCAAGGCAGGACCGACAAGAATGAGATCACAGCCATTGTCCTCCAAAACTGCACCATCACTGGTGAGCCAGACTACATGGCTGTAAAGGAGAAAAACAAGGCCTACTTGGGGAGACCATGGAAGGCCTTTGCAAGGGTGGTGGTGATACAGTCGCAGATTGACGATGCAATTGCGCCCGAAGGATGGACAGAATGGACTGGTGAGAAATTTCACACCAGTTGCTTTGTGGCCGAGTCCGGCAACAGGGGTGCTGGGGCTGACATGTCCAACAGGGTCAAATGGCAAACCCTAAAGAAGCTTACTCCAGAACAAGCTGCGGCTTTCACCCCTGCGAGGCTGTTTGAGGGTGATAAATGGGTCAAACCCAGTGGGGTTCCTTATGTTTCTGGCATGATGTCTGTGTAGATCCCCAGATGAAAAATCTTACAACACCAATTCTTTTCTTAGGAAAAGAAAAACAATTTTACTTCACAGCTTGATTCTGTGTCTTGTGAAGTTGTGATCTTGTGGGATGCCTTCCTTTTGTTTATGATTATCAATATATATCACACATTTTAACATTTTTGTGAATTTGAACTGCTACGTACATACGGATGAGATAATTATAATAAGATAAACTCCCTCGAGGTTTAAATTTAGCCCTTTTCTTGTCTGCAGCCAAGCTATCTCTTGGTTTGATATGAGCCCACCTTTTATACTTGTCTCATTTCTCTAATGAATAAAATTATATTGCCTTCTCTAAAAAATAAAATAAATAAAAAAATTGCCCTTTAAAACAATCCGCAACCTAAGGGTTGAATATGATTTCTGGATATTAGATGGGATGCTTCATATTGACCGAGATTCTTACGTTTTCTTGTGGCAATAATTCCTCATGTATTTCTGCCCCACATCCAAAAGATAACTCATCACATTTTTTTAGTTATCGTCTGACTTGTGTAAACTCGCAAATAACACAACTTTCTAATTTCAAAGTTAGGTTAAGAAATCAAATAAAAGAAGGAAAATATATAAAACTTTATCGCTTTGGTTAACATGAAACTTTATCTATATATGTATCATCTGATTGAGACAAACATAAAATGCATTGTCCTACTGAGAGGCGATTTGTAAGAAATTTATTAAATAGTAATACCATGGTCACACATATAGTGCGTACAATTTACAAACATTCATGACTACCTTTGCAAACTAGAGAAGCCTTCTCCTTTTTTGAGGGTTATTGCTAGGTCAGAGTGAGAGCTCTCAATCCAACTAGCTTTCCAATCAATTTATTTTCATAAACATATAAAACTATATATACACATGATGCTTGCTTACGAGAAAAATGCTCACATGCTTCCATAGAATAATATCGTGCCAACGTAGAACTAAGTGGTCATATTGGTCTTAGTGGCAGGTTTAGGATTCCAAATCTTGGTAGGCAAAAACTTACATACAAAACTTGACAAGAACTTATAATAACACTACCAAATTTTGCCATTTGCAATGGATAATATCGCTGCCAACAATTGCCTATAACATTGCCTTTGCATCAGTTCTATAAATAAACACTGATGCTAAAGTTCCTTCTGTGTGCCAGAAAAACATTTATCCGGATGCCTAAACCTACAACGTCATTGGTAGTTTTAATAGTTCCAATGCTAAATACGGTTTATAGCATCAAAATTTTATATTACACTCATGATGCATTTTCCGACTTACAACATCACAAAACCAATAGAGCTAATGCTACTTCTAATTATAGGCATCAGTTATCTTCTGAGTGATGTTGTTTTAAATTTTGAACTTTAGTTGTTTATGCAAAATTAAGCTTGTTATGAACAATATCATGGTGTGTTGCCATTGTACATCAAAAAACATATATAAATTTTAATATATCCAACACTTCCATAAATCACAATTTTTATCATGTGGAGACCTGAGAAGCTTTTTGGGAACTGAAGCTCATGCCTACTTTGCCTACCTTGCCTACCTAGTGCCTGCCTTACATATGGGTTTTCTTTTTGGGGGGAAATTTTTGGGTAGGCAACTGCCTACCTTGCCCTTGGTGTAGGACCGCCACCTTAGTCCCCTTTGAAGTCTGCTTTAGAATTTGGGAATGTAGCAAGTCAACTGTCATCAACACTCTGAGCACCACGCAAGCTCAGGAAGTTTAATTGTGTTCTCGGTAATCAACTCATGTATGTGACTAACATATAAAATGCGTATCTCTATTAGAGAGAGGTGGTACATAATGTTGTATAAATATGGTAAATTTAGCATTACCCAATAATCCAAGTCTAGAATTATTTAGAATGATATAAATAAAATAAAATATATTAGTTAGTTGGAAATGGTTAAGTAATTAAGAAAATGTGATTCGATAGAATATCCCAAACTTACCCTCTGACTAGCTAATTAATAAAGTACTATAGCTAAATATAAACATTCTAGCCATTGCACTGGTAGTCCATGATTAAAGGGAGCCACTGTTAAGCGCTACCTCTATACAAATAAATGGGAGAGTAAAACCAGGGCGTAGGTGGAGATAGTTTTCCGCAAATGCAAACTTGGCTTACATGTAAGATGTTCAAATTTGGATCATATCCAAATTTAGAAAACATGATTACGACCTCTATTTTGTCTTGACTCAAAATTCAGTCATCTCCCACCTTAACATTTCCTAACGGAATTAACTGTCATTCAGAAATTTTTGGATGGTGTCTTCCCTATAAATTCCATGCCTTCTCACCATACCAAACCAGAACAGAGCTGTAGGGGCATCCGGATCCTTCCTCCAATAAGCGAAGCCCCAACAGCGCTCTGTAGCTCACCGGAAAAGGGAAAAAATTATAAAAAAAGAAAGAAAAACAAACACAATCCCAGTTTTGATTACTTCTTTCTTCTCCAATTAATTCTTTTTCTTTCTCGAAACACACGTGCGTTACTAGCGTTGTTGATATAGTATTAATTTAGCTTAAATCATCGAAGATGGATGCCAAGAAGAAGAAGATGATCATCATCGGTGTGGTTGTTTTGCTTGTGGCGGTGATTGCAGTGGGAGTGACGGTGGGTATCATGAAATCTAAAGCCCAAAAACCCGCCAAACCCGCCGCCAAGCCCGCCAAGTCGAAAAAGGCCATTGAGGCGATTTGCCAGCCGACCAGCTACAAAGAAACCTGCCAGAGCAGCCTCGAGAAGGTGGCCGGTGACACCACCGACCCTAAAGAGCTGGTCAAGGCCGGGTTCCAGGTGGCAGCGGACAAGGTGAACGAGGTGATCCAGAACTCGGACACCTTGAAAGATCTGGCAAAGGATCCCATGGCTAGCCAGGCTCTGGACGTCTGCAAGGAACTGTTGAACACCGCCGTTGAGGATCTCCTTGGCTCTGTCGATAAGATGGGGCCTTTCGAGATTACCAAGGTCGATGATTATCTGGAAGATCTGAAAGTGTGGCTGAGCGCGGCCGTCAATCACCAGGCGACTTGCTTAGATGCGTTTAAGGACACCGAGGGTGAGGCCGGGGAAAAAATGAAGGGCTTTTTGAAGACAGCACAAGAACTCACAAGTAATGGGCTTGCCATGGTCACCGAAATCTCCTCCCTCTTGGGATCCCTCAACTTAAACTCTCACCGTAGACTCCTCGCTGCGAAGAAGAGCAAGAGGAACTACCAGGCAGTGCCTTCATGGATGGGTGCCCGCCAGCTGCAGCTCTTGACTGCCACCCCACAGAGCCTGAAGCCCAACGTGGTTGTGGCTCAGGATGGGACTGGCAAGTACAAGACCATCAAGGAGGCTTTGAAGGAGGTCCCAAAGAAGAGCAACGAGACATTTGTGATCTACATTAAGGAGGGAGTTTACAAAGAGCAAATCATCATTGATAGGCATATGACCAATGTCTTCATGATTGGTGATGGCCCTACCAAGACAAAGATCTCCGGTAGCAAAAACAAGGCAGATGGCACCGCAACTATGCATACTGCAACATTCGGTACGTAACACGCACTTAATAACTAACATGACTATTCATCAAATATTAATCAACCATGACACATATCATTTGGTAAATAAAATTAGTAAACACATTTGATGCCCTAGCTAGCAGTATTCATTGATTAATTAATTGTTTTTGGTAATAGATTTATATCCTAATTCTAACTCATTTTCTTGTTTATTGCGTCCTTGCAGCCGCAGTTGGAGACTATTTCGTTGCCAAGGACATAAGATTTGAGAATACAGCAGGGCACATCAAGCACCAGGCCGTGGCACTGCGTGTGCAATCTGACTTTTCCATCTTCTATAACTGCCATATGGACGCGTACCAAGACACCCTCTACACCCAAACCTACCGGCAATACTACCGGGACTGCACCATCACCGGGACCGTAGACTTCATCTTCGGGGATGGGGTGGCGCTGTTCCAAAACTGCAAGATGCTGGTGAGAAAGCCAGGGGATTCACAGTCTTGCATGGTGACAGCCCAAGGCAGGACCGACAAGAACGAGATCACAGCCATAGTCCTCCAAAACTGCACCATCACTGGTGAGCCAGAGTACATGGCTGTAAAGGACAAGAACAAGGCTTACTTGGGAAGGCCATGGAAGGACTTTGCAAGGGTGGTGGTGATGCACTCACAGATTGATGAGGCCATTCAGCCTGAAGGGTGGATAGAATGGGCTGGTTCCATGTTTCACAAGACTTGCTTTTTTGGTGAGTACGGTAACAGGGGTCCTAGGGCTGACATGGCCCAAAGGGTCAAATGGCCAAGCATCAAGAAGCTTACTGCCAACCAAGCTGCCACCTTCACCCCTGCCAAGCTCTTTGAGGGTGATCGGTGGATCAAGCCCAGCGGAGTTCCTTATGTTTCTGGCATGGTGTCTGCGTAGTTCACAAATGAAAATCTTTAAACAATTCTTTTTTGGTCTGTGAAGAAAAAAAATTATAACTTCATAGTTTGATTGATTTTGTATCTTGTGATCTTTTGGAATCATATTCCCGTACATTTTTCCTACACATGCATACCCATTGAATGATGATGGAGAGTTTTTTAATACAAAAATGCTAGCCATACCACATTTATATACCACCTCTAAAAGAGGTGAGTCCCATTGTATTAGTGGGTTTCACCTCTATTAGAAATGTGGTACACAAGGTGGTATGCCTAACATTGCTCTTTTGAATATAATGGTGATCGAGGTAGCGTGGAGAAAAAAAGGAAAGAAATTAAATAACTAGTAGTGATAACAATTGACAATAATATATATCCACCCTAACAACCCCAAAGATTTAGAGTGCTGCTAAACGAACCATAAAGTTAACTGAGCACACCTTATGATCTCAGTGCACCCTAATATTTAAATCAAAATGTAAAATTAACTAAGTACACCCTATTTAACTACCAAAAATACCCCTAGTACACCCTAATACACTCTATCACATCTTAATACCAATCCTAAACCAAGTTTCTCTTTTTAAATGAATTTGTTTATACCCTCAAGTTCAGATATTTTAGAAATAAAAAGTTGACAACTTCAGCTGGGAAATCATCTAAAGGTTTACTTTGCAAATCTAACACATTAAGCATTGTAAAGCCTGTGGGGAAGAACCTCTGCAGTGATGGCTTCTCCGCAACTCTGAACATAAAGAGGGAACGCATTTGAGAAGCAGACATGTATTGTTGTACATTTATATTTCAGTGTGTTAAGTATTGACAGGCACCAGACTTTGTCTGGCCATGGTACATTGTACTCTTTAGCAATTGTGGCAAAGTTCTGATCTTTTGTCTTGGAGGTGATAATTTCTCGCTAAAGGTCATGAATATGAAACTTTTTTACCTTTCCTTTAGGTGTTGCCTCCGCCAATGCTCGTCGCATTGTTCTTTATGGGCACCCAGCAATACAAAAGCTTCTTTACATTTGATTAAGGTTGAATATGATGAGTACGGTGTACTTATTAAAATTATATTTTTTTCACAATTCAATATATATTTTTCATCATTTCATATTAGGATAAATTAGTAATTCAATATAAGTAATTTGATAATAGGATGTCGATTTTAGTTTTCGTTTAGCAGCACACAAAATTCACTTTTTTAACAATAATCTTTTGGGGTCCTTAACATTATAGGACAAATAGAAGCCCAAGAAGTTATAAAGATATTGTTTGGGTCTATTTTTACCCAACCTAATAATTTAGCGAATTGGGCCATTACATGACTTGGACTTTATGTTTTTTTTTTTGGTCGAAAGCTTGGACTTTATGTTATTTGACTCAAATAGATTATTTGGGCCAATTTAGATGGCTACAAAGGAAATTATCTATTGACTACAATTGACAAGGGAAAAATAAGTGCCACATATCACACACCTAAATTCTTTCTGACCCCAATCGCTCTATGAACTTCGCCAGGTGGCAACTCACAAATGGCTTCTTATCATTAAAGAATTAAAATAATAAAAATAATAATAATAAAAAACCCTCACATCCCTAATGGGACAAGGAAACTCTCCCAACCGCTCTACAAACTCGCCAGATGGCAACTCTCAATCTAAATTGTTTCCCACCAGAACTCTGGGGGTTTGTTTTCCTCCCAGAAGAGCAATAACGGCAACCGCTCAGCTGATCGTTGAAATGAACACAACCGAGAAGAAGATATTCGATAGACTCTTGGCAGCACGTTCGCCATTTTGGCTTTGGGAACCACCTTGGAGTGGCGGGCGGATGGGTTCGCGGTAAGGTTCGTATGCATTGATAAATTGGTTCTAGAGAAACAGGGAATTTTTGGTTCGAATTTTAGGTACCTAAATTAAAAGTGTGTTTTGAATTTTGCAGCTTGTGTTGTGGCACAGCAAAGAGGATGCAAAGAGAAGCGGATTTAACCATTATCAGGTATTTTTCTTCCTTAAGAATTTGATGTAAATGAGATAATGTCATGATGGGCAAATGAGAACCAGAGGTGTGCTCTGTTGGTATCTAAACTGGAATCAATAAATCTATGTCTCTCTCAACATTGTATACACACAGACAGACACTACCTTTCCCAAGTTCTAGCCTTTTTATTCCCAAACAAATCCCACTCCATTCTCCCCTACCCTACCGATTCGGTCGAAAATATCATGAATGTTTTGCAGCTTAAATCTGGAGGATCATATACTTAGTTCTAAGGGAAGACACAACAGCTAGCTACTAACTCCCGATGCTGACTTTGTCATCTCCTGTTATGAGATGATTAAGTAGAGAATTTCTCATACGTGTTTTGCTCCTCTTGATCTGGACGAGCTTGTCAAACACACACCATGGAAAGCTTAGGAAATGATCTCTTTCCATTCCCTTGTTGCCGCAACCCCAGTAACGAGGATGATATGTAACATGATACCAAGCCGATGCTTTTGCTGCGTGTTCATCATTGATATCAGGGTTCGTATCGGACTGCATATCACTTCCCAGCTTCTCATCAAACCAGGCCCTAGCTTCCTTTTTCAATGCCTTTAGAGCGTAATGAATTGACTCCAAGTCGTTTTCCCCGTTGAATCTTTTTGATACTGCAGTGATGCTCCCAGTTAGTATTTCGGCTTCAGTTTTGAAACCATAGTCATCCATCAGGTTTCCAAGCTTGTAGTCATATTCCCTTTTGTAATTGATGGCATCTTTGACGTAGTTTTCAAATCCATCTACCTCCATGTCAGGGTCATAGAACTTCAAAGCCGTTAACACAGTGAAGGCTTTAATCGTGGCCGAGTTTGAAGGTGAATCTGATGCAAGCTCAAGATCTTTCACCTGTCGGAAAAGCTGCCCAATCACACGCTTGGACTCGTAGGTGGGTTTGTCAACCTTTTCCATAAAATCAGGGAATTCATGGACACGAAGGTGGCTTGGCACTTTCACTACCACACCAGTTTTCGGAGAGTCGACAGCATGCGAGTTGAGATGGGCGAGCTCGATACATGAATCACTGTTAGCCTTCTGGTGCTCTCTGTCTGCAAAGACAATATGTGCATGACAAATTATCCCCAAGTTGTCGTTCACTATGAAGTTGGTAAAGGATTCCTCAACCTCCTGTAACAAACACAACAGAACACCATGAATGAGGCAGAGACAAGACTCGACAAGCGAAGAAGTATATATGTTTCTAATATTATTGACTACATTTTAGTTGATGAATTTGAGAAATACCTCCATTGTCACATCATGATCCAATTTAATAGTCTGTGCTGGGGTATAATTCATGGGCCGAACTTGCTGAGGAGGAATTAGATCAGGGTCCCAACTGACAAAGTAAAAATCTCCATCTAAATCACTTCCCGAGCATTCATTGGGATGAGGTCTGATACAATACAATGAAAGAAATATAGTCAGTTCGTAAATAGTTTGAAGGCAGCAAATTATTGTCAAACAGATCTTCATCAACTAAAAGATTCGACAAAGTTACTTGCCTCTTTCCTTTCTGCGGGAAAACTACACAATCCACCATGTGGTGCAACGCCGGCACGTTCACAGCCTCAAGAACGCGAACATCCCCTGGGTGTAAACAGGGGTTTTTGGCAACCACTACTTTTCCCCTAACAATAAAATTGTCATCACTTGAAGTATCGCTCCTATTGCAACCCAAGATCTTCCGGTGAGAACATTGCACGTATACTTGACCATATTCCAATGTCCGGGTTTCATCTAGACATCCCATCAAGGATCTTCCATCTGGAACAAATATCCGTGTCTTGCTCCGCAGTTCCACAAGCTTGGACGCACAGAATGCTTGTAGCATCAATGACAGAAATGGTTCTGCATCTGGCTTATAACCACACACAAGCATTTCCTTCAAAACGTTGGTGAAGACTCCCTGGAATATGATTTCAAGTGCTTCCTGCGCTCTTAACGGGTCAGCCAAAACACCTTCCAGCTGTTTCAATGCCTGTTTTTGCTTTTTCACAAAAACATGATCGGGGACTCCGAGGGTGGACAGAAGGGTGATCACTTGACGGTTAAGGAAACAAGCTTGGTACCTGCTCCATGCCAGAACATCGAGTGTTGTGTTGTTGGATTGGTACTTGCACATGCTATCTCGCAGCGCCAACTTCTTTGACAATGTAGGATCAACTGCCACAACACCTTTATAGCCGCCGTATCGAATTTGAAAGGCAGACGGAGTAGTACTTTTGCCGCACTTGATTGCAACTCTTCCAGCAAACTCAGCAGATATCTTCCCAATTCCATCAGAGAAACAATATTTGACTCCACCTCTTTCAATTTCGACATCGGGAATGAGTTCGATTTCATCCCTATCAACATCAAAAGTCTTCCAGGAAGAGCTGAAAGACCGACCTAACCTGGCAGCATATTTTGACGCATTTCTGATGTCACTAAAATCACCCATCCAGTTTCTGATGTCTTGTGCAGTCAGCTCACTTGTTGATGCAAACATCCACAGAGAATGCTCTCGCAGTTGACTCGCCGAATGGGCAAGAAACTCGAACTTCTTTTGACCAATGACTATGCCATTTCTTAGAGTAGAAAGTATCCTGTCATAAACTCCAGTTCTCCTTTCCTCTTCTGTAGAAGTTGTACAATTCGTAAGTGGGCGTAAATCTCTTGAATGTATGAGACCCATGTCCTCGTCCACGAAAGAAACACGAAGAAAATTATCAACATGTTCAGAATATTTACGTAAAACACGGTTGGATGGATTGGCCTCTGGACCACAGAAATAAACTTTAGTCGGTGTTACTTGAACCCTGTGCACATACACCATCCCATCATCTAAAGAAATAGCAGGCAACTGAGGAATTCGCTTGCATGCCATGTACTCTCTGTACTGCTCAGTAAGCCAACTCACAGGTTCATAGCAGCACCCCTTTAACCGAAACAGCTTGTCCAGGGCACACTCTATGTATTCAATTCTTATTCTACTAGGATCAACTAGCTCATAAAAATTGACATCAAGTGCTTTCCCAGGAACACATCCATGCTGAACCAAGGAATTTATCTTAAACAGGATTTTGTATGGCAAGTTAATGCCCATGGGTGGACCTACAATAGGAACAAGATCTGAATTGCAGGAGAAAGTTTTGCCTTCCTCCAGGACGAACCGTCCTTCATTTTCTTTATAATCAACAAAACACTTGCGCAGATTTGGAAGCTCACACCTAGGTGGAAGTTCCAAACACACAGCAGAGGATTGCCCAATGCAGCATGAAGGAGTGAAATCAACTTCTCGAACCCAGCAATTTTGAGAATCTTTCTTGAAAATCCGAGGGGCACCAAGTACCTAGCAAGAGGAAGAAGAAAGAAGGAGCAAAATGTTAGTCCTTTCACCCCAGTTCCACACATAATATAATAATTCTGCTGTTCTGTAAGGAACAGGATAGTCTGTTTTCAACAGCGTTCGAATTCTCTGTGTCGAAACAATGAAGTCATAGTGTTTCAGCAATTGACATGAGATCAGATTATCATGCAGGAACTAGTGAATGCAAGACAATCTTATTCAAATATCTACTGGAATTGGTAAAAGCCACGGCTTCTACCTCAATGATAAAAATGATGATAGGATAACATTCATGCTTCTTGATGTGGGAACGAACAGGGTTGAATTAAGTTTACATATTGATCAACTTACGAACTTTGATCACTAGCTAAATTTAGAATTTACTATTTGTATTTTTCATGGCAAAATGTAAAGTAATGAGTCACAAATTTTGTAGTTTAACTGGCAAACCTGGATTAGAAGAAACTTTGGAAATTGGCCCCGTGGATGATTTAGCTCAATCTGGCTAATACTTTCAGAGGAGATCTCTAGTTTGTGTTCAACATCATCAAAAGAAAACAATAGGTAGATATTCTTATATGCCGTCCCGAATTTCACTGAAACATCCGATGTTGTCCAAAGCACAGAAAACTGTTCCTCAGAAGTCAGGAAGCCCGAGTGCAGCTTTACAATTTCCATGTTATGTTCAAAGTTTTCAAGCTTCTGCTTTCTACCTTTCAGATAAGAATCCCCGTACCACAGAAGTCGATCATTGGCTAATGGAATTATCATGTTAGCATATTCTGCATGTGTGAATTCAACTATGGCAGATGCTCTTGATTTTCCATCTTTAGGCGGAAGAATCTGTACATCAGAAACAGTTGCTTTCCCAGTATATTCCTCAAGAAATTCTGTCACCGCTTCTGGAGACTCAATGGAGGAAAATCCATGCAACCGAATTGTCTTGACCATGTTGGTACTGTTTATAGCAGCATCTGCTGATTCAGAGTACAAGTTTAAATTAATAACTCAGAACTCATTACAACTTCTTTATGCATAAACTTCAAAAGAAAAGACTATAATAACTAGTTAAAGAAGGAAGGTTGCAACCAACTGTCCGAATTTAAAAACAGAGCTGACAAGATCTGGATTACAGGACAAAATATTACCTCTCTCCAGAACGAATGGTCCTTCGTGTTCTTTATAATGAATAAAACTATTGCGTAGATTTGGAAGCTCGCACCTAGGTAGAAGCTCCAAACATACAGCAGAAGATTGTCCAATGCAGCATGAAGGAGTAAAATCAACTCCTCGAACCCACTGTCCGGAAGCTTTCTTGAAAAGCCGAGGGGCACCAAGTAACTAGAAAGAGAGAGGAAGAGAAAAAATATTAGCAATTGGTAAATATGATCAACCTTTAGTAGAACTTAAAACAGTTATCCACGTTGTTTTTCATTTAATTTAAATTATGTTGGGCAAACCTGGATGAGAAGACACTTTGTAAGTTGACCGTGTGGACGACGTAGCTCAATCTGGCTACCATTTTCAGGGGTGATCTCAAGCTTGTAATCAACCGAAGCATGAGAGAAAAACAAGTAGATATTCTTAAGTCCCACCCCAAATTTCACCAAAACATCCTGTCTTTCCCAAAGCACAGAAAACTGTTCCTCAGAAATCTTGCATCCCAAGTGAAGTCGTACAAGTTCCATGCAGTGCTCAAAGATTTCTGAGTTGGGCACGATGTCAAACTTGGATTTTTTAGCTTTCAGATAAGACTCATTGTACCACAGGCTCCGATGATCGGCTAATGCTATTATCATATCAGCAAATTCTGCATGTGTGAACCGAACAATGGCAAATGTTCTTGACTTTCCATCTTTGGGAGGAAAAAGCTTTACAGCATGAACAGTTCCTTTTCCGGTATATGCCTCCAGAAATTTTGTCACTGCTGCTGGAGACGTCATGTCCATGGAGGAAAATCCATACAACCAAATTGTGTTATCCATGATGACGGCAACTGCTGCAGTTTCAGTGTACAATTTCGTGTCAATATATAATAGTAGAAACTAGAAAGAAATCTGAAACCTGTTAAATAACAGAGCTCAAGAAAAGAAGTAAACAGAATGCAAACATAAGACAAGCCTTGCAAGCATGGTCCTCACATTTCAATTGTCAACCAAATGCAAATGAGAAAAAAAATGTCTTTGAATTTTTGGTACGTAGGCCAACTTTGCTCTGCAATAAACAAAGCTCATGAACCCTATATATATATATATATAGGAAAAAGAAGAGCACACAGAGGTGAGAGACTGGAGGTCAAAATTTAAGTCCATCTCACACACTGTAAATAACTTGTCATGGACGTTGTAGCTAGCACGGAAAAACGAAAAGAAAAAAAAACTTGTCATCGCAGTTTTAGCAGGGGAAAAAATAGAGGGGGAGAGAGAAGAATTAAACTTGTCAGTGGGCAGTGGCAACCTATTGCTATGGCGGGGAATCTTTCACTCCTTGATGAGGAAGGCTAGAAACAGTAATATACAAATAGAATAGACTCTTTCAATAGAGCATTTGGAGCACTTTCTGAAAGATTGTTCGGAAAGTATTTAGATGGAGCCATCCATGTGTTCCACCACACACCATCCTTGTTGGGACGGTTTTATAATTGCTTTGGCGTATATAGGATTTTAACGAGATTCTAGACTTAGGATTTTAAAATAAGGTGAGTTAAATTTATCTTATGTACACACCGTAGAATGGAACATAAAGGTGCATCTACTTCGCTGTACCACTTTGTTCTCTTATTTATTTATTTATTTCACTTAAAGGGATTATCTGTAAAGAGGGTTATCAATGAAAGGAAAACTAGCAGTAGGCTGTTCATAAAATATATATATATAAAATAAAAGAAGTTGGTAGTTGGCTAAAAAAGTAAGAACAAGACGGAAATAGTTTTCATTTTAGAGAGAACTTTACATTGATGTCCTGGAATAGTCAAAGAGAATTGAATTCATTAGCTTGTCTTATCTTCTTTTCCTTGAGTGTATTGTTGGATGAGTTATGAGGCTTAGTTTGATGTGAGCCTTTGGATGTGAGCGTGGCATGATTGTCATTAGTAGGCATGGGTGGGATAAATTAAATTTAAGACTGATAGAATAAGGCCAAATGTTAGCCCTAAAATAATGCAAAACTCTTCTCGAGCCATGAGCTAAAAAAAAAAAATTGGCCAAATTTGGAGGGTCACATTTAGTCCTTTAGCCCTTTAACCAAGCCACTTGTAACCCAACTATAGCCCATGCCAAAATTTTTTGTAGGCCCAACGCATGTGCTGCCCAAGAAGAGAAAGTATCATGCGTGGGCGTGAGCATAGAACATCTCGTGCAACTCTAGATCCAAAGGCTTATATTAAAGGCACGCTAACGTCAGCTAGCCGTTACTTGTTTTTTGCGTTTTAAATGTATATAAATTTTATAAAAAAATTATAAACAATTGGTTTTGACCGGTGGGAGTTCGGAACCCTTTGAAATGCATCATTTTTTTTTTCAAAATTGTCGTTGTTGGCTTTCTTTTCTTTTTTTTCTTTTTTTTTTAAATTTAAAAAAAAACCTAAAATGTGTCTATAAATACCTCAAAATTTCTTCAAAAATATCCCTACACATTTCTTACAAATTCTATCACATTCTCTACTTATTCACAACTTTCCACTCTTTTTTTTTGGTCAAATACTTTCCACACTCATTTCGTTCAAAAATCTTATCAGAAATCTTGTTAAATGCTTATCAATGTACACTTGTCATATCTGGAATATTGTCTCTAAATAGTATTTTAATTAAATTAAACACTACATAATAGTAGAATATATGAATGTTGTACCATAGTTTTTCTCAAAATAATAAAATATTTAGGACTCTAAAATATAACCCTGGATGGCTAGAGATGAAAAAAAAATTAGTCTACACTATTCTTTTTAAAAAAATTATATTTTGAAGGTCTAAAATTAGCCCCATAACTGGAATCAGGTTATTCTCTCTTTTTTTTTCTTCTTTTTTTCTTTTTAATTATTTTTAATCGAATCAGGTTAGTCCCTTCGAGGGACCGTCCCTGCTTGTGGAAGTTTTGAACCAATCATGATGTCTTGGTCCATTCGGAGAACATTGGCAAAGAATCTTATAGAATCTCACATTGCCAATAAGAACTCACGTATATTTCCCATGCTGGGGAAACTTTATTTTGCCCCTTGCTTAGCATGGTTTTGGGCCAGGGAGGAGAGAGAGCATAACTTGACTGAGTGAGAAGGAATCTGAATGGGTGCTCGTCTAAAAGCATATTAAATTTGAGTATTTTATGTTTTTTTTTTTTTTTGTGTGTGTGAGAAACTTGCTCTCAAAGGAGTTAGAGATGGAGCCACCCATTGCTCACTATCCTAGTTAGGAATGTTTTTTCATGCAGCATTTGGGATGAAAATTTGAACAATTAATCTGCATCCACATTTACAGCCTATCAGAACCCATTTGAGTTCCAAAAACCTAAAAAAATTCCCTTTCTCTATTTTGTTTACTTCACTGGCTTTTTTAATGCATATTTGTGTCGATGGGACTTACAAATGGAGATGTAAAAATTAATGTATATCTATGATTTTTTTACATTTTCAGGCGAGACGTAAATTTACATCTTCAATATTCCGGCCCATTGAAGCTCTAAATAGTACAACACAAACCATGAAAGAAAATGTGGAATTCATCGAATAGTACAACAAAGAGAAAAAGTGAGACAGATGCATAGAGGAGGACAAGAAGATGGAGAGAAGAGACTGAGAACAATGAAAGACAAAAATTTGAGAGAGATGGATTGGACGCGGCTCAAGAGAAGAGAAGTGCTGAGGTTTTTAACCGTAACACTTTTATATACTTCTTCAGTAGCCTCTTCAAAGGCTTTGGGACACTAAAATAGGTGAGCCACATCAGTAACCTTCTCCAACAACCTTGTCAAACCCACTCACCAAATCTGGGACTCCTCATTAACTTTACAGAACACATTTATTAATTAAGCTTTGGAACAACAAAAGCCAATGGTAAAAGCCTAGATGGATATGAGTGAAAATAATGAATTATTATTGAAATATTGATATGGTATTGTTAAATCAAATTAAATATTAATTTTTGATCAAAAAGAAAAAAGAAAAATCAAACATTGAATGAATTACATTGAAGAGGTTGTTGAGGTACAAAATAGTAAAGTAGCAAACTTTACCCCTCAAATTGTCACGTAGGTCAACAAACCACAATTTGAAGAGTTTAGTTTGAAGTGACTGTTGGAGATGCTCTAAATTGACATAAATTGTGTTTGGATAACAAAACAATGAAATTTATGAATTCCGCGTGGGAAAAAATATGGAATTTGGAGGTCATAAATCTCAACTTTAAATTCTATCTAAATAGTCCTCATTTCTAAAATTCCGAAAGTAGAGATTGAGTTTTTAAAAAAGATAACTTTACAAATGAACGTTAAATTACATGTTTAAATTCGTTAGCCAAACAAGAAACTTTACAAATTCTAGAACATTAATTGTCGTCATTTTATATTTTATATGAATTCATCTTTACTTTTAAATTTTGTTTTTTCGTTAGTTTGGCCAATTTTCAGGTTGATTTTCCCATCCCTATAGGTAGTATGTTGGGCTCAAACAAAGGTATATATATATATATATATATGGGAAAAAGATAAATGTAATATACATTGACACAATGGTTGTGGTGGCCTATACTTCCAAGTAACCCAAGTGAACAAATAAAAATCGAATGGATCAGAAAGTTGACCTTGACTAGCTAAGGTGGTAAAACATAAACATTCTAGCCATGCACTGGTCATCCACGATTGAAGGGACCAACCATTTGTAATGCTTCCCAAATTTGGACAAAAAACGCAACGGCTTGTCGTGACTCGTGAACAATGATCTCCCCACCTCACAATCCTTAACAGAAATAACTGTCATTCTGAGCTCCCCTCCCGTATAAATACCTCCATAACCCAACACTTTGAAAGCAGCAAGGGCACCAATAAGTATTTATCCAGTGCCCCAAATAAAGTGACCCCAACAGCTCTGCAGCAACTCACCTGAAAAAGAAATAAGAAGTTCCCGCAACAAAAATCCTTTTGTTTAACCCTTCTTATTTTCTTTTTCGCCACCAGAATCCCTCCTAAAAAAATATCTATAAATTAGTTACTGAATATATTATTCAAAATGAGCGGAGGAGAAGCACAGAATAAGAAAAAGAAGATGGCTATCATCGGCGTCTCCGCATTGATTCTGGTGGCTATGGTAGTTGCTGTAACTGTTGGCGTCACCGTGTCACGGCACAAAGGCAAATCCGGCGGCGAGCAAACATCCACGTCGACAAAGGCAATCCAGTCGATCTGCCAGCCCACGGACTACAAAAAGACCTGCGAGGACAACCTGTCCAAGGTGGCCAGCAACGTCACCGACCCCAAAGAGCTGGTCAAGGCAGGGTTCCAGGTCGCCATCGACCAGCTCCGCGAGGTCATCAAGAACTCGACGACCTTGAAGGAGCTTGCCAAGGACCCCAGCACAAACCAGGCCTTGCAGAACTGCAAGGAGCTCTTGGAGTATGCCATCGACGATTTGGGTGACTCGTTCGAAAAGCTGGGTCCCTTTGACTTCACCAAGCTCGACGCCTACGTGGAGGATCTCAAGGTCTGGCTCAGCGCCGCCATGACGTACGAGCAGACTTGCCTGGATGGGTTTGAGAACACCACCGGTGACGCTGGTGAGAAGATGAGGCAGTTCTTGAAGACATCTCAGGAGCTCACCAGCAACGGCCTTACCATGGTAAGCGAAGTGTCCACGTTGTTCAAGGCTCTGAACATCAAGACCGGCGCCGCCTCCTCCAAGCCGCTGCCACGGCCACTGATGAGAAGAGGTTCCAGAAGGCTAAGATCATCCCTGCTTGGATTGACCACCGAAGGCTCGACCTCGCCACCGCCACTCCTCTGACGCTGAAACCCGATGCGGTGGTGTCCAAGAAGGGAGATGGCAAATACAAGACTATTAACGAAGCCTTGAAGGACATCCCAAAGAACAACGAGGTGAAGGTCTTCGTGATTTATGTCAAGGAGGGAGTGTACGACGAGCATGTATTTTTCGATAAGCACATGACCAACGTCATGCTTATCGGAGATGGCCCTACCAAGACCGTTATCACCGGTAGGAAGAACTACGCCGAGGGTACCAAAACTTTCCAGACTGCCACAGTTGGTAAGTACAACGTTTTGACATATGCATGTTATATTGTTAGGATTTTAGAACTACGCCTAGTCTCACTCATTATGAACATTATTATGTTTTGCAGCTGTTGTTGGAGACTACTTCATTGCCAAGGACATCGGATTCGAGAACACAGCCGGAGCCATCGGACACCAAGCCGTGGCTCTGCGTGTGCAGTCAGACTTGTCCATTTTCTACAACTGCAACATGGACGGGTACCAAGACACCCTCTACACCCAAACCCACAGGCAATTCTACCGCGACTGCACCATCAGTGGAACCATCGACTTCATCTTTGGGGACGCAGCCGCCGTCTTCCAAAACTGCAAGATGATCGTCAGGAAGCCATTGGAGAACCAGGCCTGCATGGTGACAGCCCACGGTAGACTCGACAGGCGCTCACCCTCAGCTCTCATCCTCCAAAACTGCACCATCTCCGGCGAGAGTGGCTACGACAAGGAACTCAACAAGGCCTACTTGGGCAGGCCATGGAAGAGCTACGCTAGGGCCATCGTCATGCAATCCCAGATCGATGACGTTATCACTCCCGAAGGGTGGATGGATTGGACCGGTGCCTCAAATCACAACACATGCTGGTTCGCTGAGTTCGGAAACAGGGGAGCTGGTGCAGAGCTGAGCAAGAGGGTTACATGGCGCGGGATGAAGAAGCTTACACCTGAGCACGCCCCCGATTTCACCGCTGGCAAGTTCATCTTTGGTGATAGATGGATTCTGCCCAGCGGTGTGCCTTACGTTGCTGGCATGATGACTGGAGTGTAGATAATGACGAGAATCCACCGTCATGTAAACGGTTTTTAAACCGTCGTAAAATTGATCGTCATCTAAAACCACAACAGTAAATTACCACTGTTGTTACAACATACTTTGTCATCTTCAACTAAAAACTGACGTCTAACTAATATAAAAACAGCAAAAAAAGCAAACTTCGATATGCATTGACGACGCTTTTAGAAACTTCGTGTCGTCTGAAGGAGATAACATGACACAATTTATCAACCTCCTGCCGTAACGTAGAGTAACAATGACAAAAACTGTTAACTTACTGTCGTGCAAAATCACTATCACAACAGTACTTTAAAATAAACCGTCGTGGTTAATCAAGATTCCACAGTGCTTATGGTATGGAACAACGTGCAAATATAATAGTAATGGCTGTAAATATGGGAAGAATGATGTTATTACGATATACTGCAACCCTAGTATTTACATGGCCGTCGTTGTTACTTAACTTACCACAACGCGAATAATATAAATATAGACGTGGTTCTTCCCTCTATATGGCGCTAATAACACCAATACCGTTGTGTGAATGTTTGTTAGACGACGTCAGGTATCAGCTTACCGACGTTCAGAAGAACTTTCACGATAGATGTTTAAACTAAAATGCCTTTTGTGGCTATGATAGATGACGGTAAATGTATATGGAAGGTCGTAGTGAAGTCGTTAAATACGTAGTTTTCTACCATTTACCATCATGTTATTATATTTGAAATGTCGCATCTATGAATAACTCCGTAATGAATATGGCGCTTATAACACAGGTATCTTCGTGTGTATGTTTGTTAGACGACGGCATGTATCATCTTATTGACGTTTAGAAGAGCTTTCATGATAGATATTTAAACTAAAATGCCTTTTGTGGTTCTAATAGATTACTATAAATGTATATGGAAGGTTGTAGTGAAGTCGTTAAATACGTCGTTTTGTACCCTTTACCGTCATGTTATTATATTTGAAATGTTGCTTCTATGGACAACTCTGCGTGAATACGGCACTGCTAACACCGATATCGTCGTGTGAATGTTTGTTAGACAATGGCAGGTATCAACTTACTGACATTCAGAAGAACTTTCACGACATATATTTAAACTGAAATGCCTTTTGTGGTTCTAATAAACGACGATAAATATATATATATATATATATATATATATGGAAGCTCGTAGTGAAGTCCTTAAATACATTGTTTTGTACCCTTTATCGTTGTGTTATTATATTTGAACTGTTGCTTCTATGTGACCGTCGTTGTTTGATTATTATGTACGATGCTTTCAACTAAATTACAGTCATGTGTGTTAACCTTTAGACGTCAGTACCTACATTATGGTCGTGGTCTAAAAATAAAACGACGTTATTTTCATTAGCGTCGCCTAATTGGAATTCAATTTTATTTAATCGACGTGTTTTTTATTTTATAACGGTGGTTTTTATTTAGGTACAGTCGTTTACCATCATCCATTCCACGACGTTTGTTAAAAAACGATGTTAGGTATCATTTAGACGTCTGTTTTTGCAATTTGTTAACTGGACCGTCATATTTTATATCTTGATAGTATTTTTAATACTGAAAGTGTTGTGCCCAAAACTTAAAGTAAACAAAATAATGTCATACATTACAATTTATTACAAAATTAATGTCATACAAAGCCATTTAGGGCATAACTAATGTCATACATTATAACTATCATTCAATCCATATATATCTTCACACCCATCTATAATATTTTCACTCCCAAACTCACCCGCTAGTTCATCAAATGTGTCAACAATTGGCATCCTTCTAGTAAATGGCTCACACTCAATTCTGACATCACCTAGCACATCATCACCAATAACATTATTATATTCTCTATTAGGCATTGATAACACTACCAACCACTACGTTACATTGGGTCATCAATAAAAAATACTTGTTTGACTTGAGAAGCCATAACAAATTGGTCATTGCTATGTCCAATTTTACTCAGATCTACAAGGGTAAATCCAAGTTCGTCGACTACAAGGTTAGAAACGTTATATATCCAGTCACACCAGGAAGACTGGGATTCAAAACTTTTGGTAGTCAATGTCCCAATTTTCTTGAATGGCACCATAAAACTCCATATTTGAGACAATTGGGTTTTTATCCTTGGCATTTGCTGCAACTTGCATAGTATTTGCAAGTAAATAAACTCCACTATTTTGAAGAGTCCAAACATCATCTTGTGCTTTAGTGTTAAATTTAACACCCTTAATAAGATAACTCTTATATGATGGCACTGCCATACTTGAACCAGTTTCTAGCCACCTCAAATTTTCTGATACATCATTATTGTCTTTCCTATTAAATTCACTTTGAACCTGCAAATTAATCATATCTTAATTCAATCTAACCTAGATAGAAGAAAAATAAAAGTTCAATAACATATACCTTAAAGCATAACCATTGAATGAAAGTGTTGTTGTGCTTATCTTACAGCCACTTTGTTCACTTTTTAAATTTTGGATAAGTGGTCTTGATGTGGATCATATGTTCCCTACGAAAAATTCAAGCATTACGGTACCTTGTATTTAAGAAAATATAAGGAATAATTTAAAACATAATGAATCAAACTTATACTCAATATAAGGTAAGATTTCCTCCGTATTCTCCAACACATGTAGATGTGCCTAGTTCAACAGGTCCCGATCAACTAAGCTTACTGAGCAACCTGATAGTGGCTTTGAAAGTCCCATTTTCTGGCTTGATGGCACTCCAATTGTACTAACATCAGATAAATTCTCGGTGCAAAACTCCACAGCTTCTTCAGCTATAATGCTCAGCAATGCAACATTCGGAATGAGTACGTTTCTAAACATACCTCTTTAGCACTTTCATATATGTTTCGAACGGATACATCCATCTAAAATAAAATGGCCCACATAGACGAACTTCTCTGACAAGATATACTACTAGATGATGATATTGGAGAAGAAGGGGGAAGTATTTCTCAAGCAAATACAAAGTAACTACAATATCTTCTTCCAACTTATCTAGCTTGGAAACATCCATCATCTTTGCACATATACTATTGAAGAAGAAGCATAGTCGAGTTATTACATACGTTGCAGGCTTCTCCAAAACAGAATGAACTGCCACATAGAGCAATTGTTGCATCAAGGTATGACAATCATGTGATTTAAAGCCAAAAAGTCTTGAATCTTGTAAAGATACAAAATATGTTATATTTGAATAATAACCTTCAGGAACCTTCATACCATAGAAAAAATTGCAAACCGTTCTTTTTCTCTGCTCTTGACAAATTCCAAGACCCTGGAGGCAAGCGAGTACGTCTTTCTCCATAGTTAGGTTGCAAATTAATTTTGACCCCCATGTTCAATAAATCTAAACGAGCAGCAATTTTATCTTTATTTTTTTATAGGGATCTCCAACAACATACCAATGATATTATCCAAAACATTCTTCTCAATGTGCATAACATCGAGGGCATGCCTCACATGAAGGTATCCAATACTCGAGATCAAAAAAATTTGACTTTTTCTTCCAACAAACTTTGTTACCAACATTTTTACCTCCACTTCCCCTTTTTTTCGAGCCCCATTAGTAATTAATACCTTCAACCATTTGCAACACTTCTTCTCCGATTAATGGCTCTGGAGGCCTATCATATTCAGGTTTCCCATTAAAAGCTGCATGCTATCTCCAATATGGATGATATGTTGATAATCATTTTCTATGTTCGATGTAACAAATTTTGTGGTCATTTTGCAACCTGTGACTAGATGTATCGTCACCGCATATTGGACAAGCTTTATATCCTTTAATAACACAACTAGATAAGTTTCCAAATGCAGGAAAATCATTAATTGTCCACAATAATACACCTTGGAGTATAAAGTATTCTCCTATGTGTGCATCATACACTCCTCCAATCTCATTCCACAAAGCTTTTAAATCATCAATCAAAGACTCTAAGTAAACGTCTATATCATTTTCGGGTTGTTAGGAACAGAAATCAATAAGTTCAACATCATGAACTTTCGTTTCATGCATAGCAATTGTGAGAGATTATATGTAACTAAGATAACTGGCCAACAACTGTATTTGCTACTTGGAGAATTGTGGGGATTGAATCCATCATATGAGAGAGCTAGTCTCAAGTTTCTCAACTCTTTACCAAACTTGGGTCATTTATCATCAACGAGTTTTCAAGACGGGGAATACGTTGGATGAGACATTTGACTGTCAATTGATTTTCTATCAGCATGCTAAGTCAAACTCTTAGTTGTCTTACTTGATTGAAACATCATTTTAAACCTGGGAATTGGCGGAAAATATCACATCACTTTCACTAGCACACCCTCTTTTAAGATTGAATCTTTGCCTTCCTTCCACCTTGAGATACCACAAGTAGGACAATTAATTGAATCTTCATAATCATTCCTATACAATATGCAGTCATTAGGGCATGCATGTATTTTCTCAAAACTCATCCCTAATGCAGATAGTCTTTTTTGCCTCGTACATAGAGGAAGGTATTGTATTTCCTTCCAGAAGCAAATCTCCTGAAGTATCAACAATTCTGTAAAACAGACATCACTCATCCCATGTTTTGCTTTCAAATTATATAACTTCACTAATGCCAAAAACTTAGTGTACTTACTACAACCAGGGAATAAGGGTAGATCTCCATCCCCAATCAAATTGGCAAACTCATAAGGATCAGATCCAGTATCGCCTAAATCATTATCACTCATCTCTATTTCTTCATAAACAAAACTTTACTTACTTTGGTCATCTTCTTCCACATTTCTACTAGCATTAGTAGTTGATTGCCAAAGGTTCTCTGTGCTATGTCCAAATCTTATAGCTTTAGTCAACTCCATTAAAGTATAAGTGGTCCCTTATCATTTCAACCCCAAACAATTAAATATTCCCACATTTAACACATGAACAATGAGTATGTGTTGTATTTTCAAGATTTTCTACGGCAAAATTCAAAAATTCTTCCACCCCTAACTCATATGCATTCGATCTTCTATCTGCATGCTTCCATGACGTATCCATCTCCCACACTATACAGTCATATATATAATAAAGTGAAAAGGCAAGCAATGACCGTCACTAATGCAGATTTCACATAGCATAATATATTTATTTATTTTTTTTAAGTAAGTAATACAAGTTTCAGATGACGGTATTTACAAAACGACTGTCGTATTATAGTAATACAGACGACGATATCTCCAATAACCGTCGTCTTCAGGCTATCAAAACCCTGAAAATGAATCTTAAAAAGCATAATAAATTTCATACACCGGTATCGACGTATAACAACAATACATACGACGGTTTTTTCCAATTACTGTCGTTGTAGGCTACAAAAACCCAGAAAATAAATCTCCAATTCCCAGTCCTTTTTCAAGAACCCATACATAACCAAACATATATTAAAAACCCATAACAAAGAGTTATTACGAAAAGCATGCAAACATTAAATCCATTCCCAATTCATAATAATATAGAGTTATTATGAAAAGTGATAGTTTCCAAGAACCCATAGCTCCCAAAACATATATTAAGAACCCATAACTCCCAAATAAAACGAAATCATTAATTGATTTAAGAAGCATGTCATATTTGGTTTGTACTTAAGAACCCATAACTCAATATCATTAAATGATTTAACAAGCATGTGAGATTAGGGTTTGTACTTACAAGTAAGCAAAGCTCAGAGAACATCACCAATGGCTTGAGAGGGAGAGTGAAATGTTTTCGATGGAGGATGGAGAGCGAAATCTTTAAGATTAGAATTTGAGTTGAAGAGAGAGACCGAAATGTTTTTGAGGGAGGGTAAAATCTGAAAATTTTAGGTCGCGGTCAAATATTTTCAAAGGCGTGCATATTTAAACAACGACGAAAACAATCCAAAATGTCGTTTAAGGGTACGACTTGGACGATGATTATTACATGTATAGTGTCGTTGTACGCTTTTACTACGGCGGTACTTATATGGATTGCGCTGTAGTAAATACTTTTCACAACGCAAAAACCATAACCGACGTCTTACAAAATAAAATAATTAGGTGGGTTTTAGTTTTCGTGGGATTCGAAAATGTGTGACCAATGATGTAATTGACCGAAAAGAAAAAAAGGAAACCAGCGTCGTTTCAATATACCCTAAACCCTAAATTCTTTAATTTTATTTTACAAAAATTCTAAAAAACCACACAAGTATGAGAAAAATAAACCGAAAATTGCTACGGACTCCTTACGACAATGCCTTCTATATTAGCAGGGTAAAATTAGAATTTCATATATTTGAATTTATGGCCACCAATGGATCACAAACCTTAGGGTTATGTTATGAAAGTATAAGTACTATTGTGCTTTGTCTATAAATAATTTTGAGTTTTGGTTGTCATTTGTAATTTTTATAACTAAAATGACATTTTTCAAAGTTTTAGGGGGAAGACAATCTCTCAATGAGTGCATAGTAGTTGTCGGTTTATTTTTTGGATTTTTTAATTAATTTATTATGAATATTAGGAATTAAATACAATAAAAAAAATCATATTAATGGGAAATGACACGTGGCAGGTGCTCATAGGCTTACTCCTGCATTTCGGATGCATGTCGCGACAAGAGATTCAGAGAGCAAGATAGCTTATATACAACCGACGTAAATAAAAACCTACCGTCGTATTAAAAGTTTTATCGCGGCAGTAGTTAATTACCGTCATGGTGTGATAATTCAAACGACGTAAATAAAAACCACAGTCGTCTTATTAAGAGTAGTAAAATACATTTTAAAAACACACATAACTACGACTACCAAAAAGCTTCCTATAACAAAGATTACACAAATAAACGCAAATGTAGAGAGAGAGAGAGAGAGTGAGAGACACTGTCATATCCTGATATTATTCAAAATAATGAAAGACGATGGTATTTTGAAAACATACTCATGTTTCTAGACACCTTCGTTCTTGGTCTGTATATTTTATCAAACTTAAAAATACATAAAATGATTTTCAAAAAAAAAAGATTTTCACACAAAAAAAAAAGGACAAAAGAAAGTGAGAAATGGTAACCTTTGGCGTGCAATGAAAGTTTGCTTTTCGCGTTGGGAGATTCTGAGACAAAGACAAGGAGGAGAGGAAGAGAGGAAGACGATGAGATTCACAGACGCCGCCTTGGGTGGTAAAACTGAGAGGAGAGTGAAATATTTTTTCTCGAGTTGGGAAAACGTAAAATTTTAGGTTAGGTCAGGCAAAAGTTATATAGAATTGCAGCGTTTCATAAGACGACTCGTTTTATAAAAACTGCCCTAGTATGGAGGTTCATACGACGAGATACATGTAGAAACCGCCGTGGTTAATTATAATATCACACGACTTCGAGTACTTCGAAACCGCCGTGGTTAGGTATAATTTTACACATCATAAATGTACTTTTACGGACATGGTATATTAAATTAATACGACGCTTGTCATGAAATTAGCTACATGGATTCCTATAATATTATACGGCACTATTTATGACGAGACCGCCGTGGTTAGGTACAAAAACTCCGATGCTATATTCTACAATAACGACGTTGTAAACCAACGTTTTCAACAACCGTTTATTTATGGAAAACATCGTGGTATATTAAGACGTCGATACCCTTATACGATGATAGTTATATTCATAGCACCGTTGTACTGCGTTATTATGGCATTATTTATATATAGCGTCATCTTATTCCACTTCAAATAGGATAACACCTTAGACGACAATACTTATATGGGATACACCATTGTAAATACATTTGATGACCAAGTAAAAAGACACCGACGTGTTACAAAATAAAATGATTATGTAGGTTTTGCTTTTCCTGGATTCGTTAATGCGTGTGACCAATGACGTAATTGACCCATAAAAAAATAGGAAACCAGTGTTGTTTCAATATATCCTAAATTCTTTATTTTACAAAAATTGTTAAAAAAATACTCAAGTACGACAAAAATAAACCGAAAAATGCTACGAACTCCTTACGACAATGCTGTTAAGCTCATAATTTCGTACATATACGTACCCTATTTACTTACTCATTTTGCTTAGTTTGTTAGTATTTTGAGTTATTTGCCTCTCTTTGTGTGTTTTGTAGGCCAATAGAGCATGAGAGCATGAGAGGAATACAACTTAAGGCATTTGAAGCAATATGGTGCAAAAACGTGCAAAAAATGGAGCCTAAGTTAGAAGTTCATTTCGGACTTATCTTCTTCCTCCAAACTTGGATTGGGCCAATACTTGTGTGGTTGGATCAATGACATTCTGAACTTCAAAATGGACATCTTAAAGTCATCATTTGATTCAGCCCAACCCAATTCGTAAGCCCATGGAAATACACATCATGCTGACAGGAAGATGAGCTCATTGCATGCTTGGTCATGATGAGCTAGGCATGAGCTATTGGTTTCTGAATGGAAGCTTGGTCATGCTGACATGAGGATGAGCTAGGGCTGCTAGTGGGATTTAGTGGAGCAACCATTTCTGATTTTCTAATGCAAGTGTTGAGTCCATTAGCCATATTCAATTCAGATTTCCCACTCCCCTCTCCCTATAAATACCACTTCCATTCCACAAACAACTCAGATCCTGAGATCCATCATTTACACTTCCATTGTACATAAAGAGAGGGAAAGTTGAGAGTCACAAAGGGAGAGAAGGGAGAAGGCAGCAGCTGGGAGGCTTTGGCCTCCTGGCAGCCATGGAGATGAATCTTTTCCATCTCTAGCATGCTGTCCTTATCTTCTTCTCCTCCCTTTGTCTTTTATTTTCTTCTTGTATTTTCTTTGTTTTACTTTGTTTTTCTGTTATTGATTGTAATAAACATCTTGCTAGTCTTGTATCATGGTTTGAGTTTATAAAGTTTGATTTCATTCATGAATTCTTCTTCACTATTTTAATGGAGCTGTTTTGCATCCTTTGACTGATCACCTAAGGTTTTATGCGTTATGCTCTTGTTGGGAAGGTTTGGGGATCATCTTCATTCCATCCATTAGCAACTTATGTGATTTGGTTTCTAGGTCTCCTAATGTAAACACCATGCTTGGGGTCCTTGTGATGTTCAATACAATTTGATCCAAACACCATGGACTTATTTGTGAGCATCTTCATGAGTGAATCAATTTGTTTACTTGCTGCCATAACATGATTAGAACAATTAGGGTGGATTCTAAAACAACACCATCTTGTCCTAGTTACTTTCTTTCTTCTTGTTTTGTTTCTTTTATTTTTGTTTTGTGTAGGAAAACTGAGTTGGATCATTCAATCACCAATCCCTGTGGAATCGACCTCGCACTTACATACGCTAAACTACCAACGGTTCGTGCACTTGCGAGTATCACAAGTTGAGGATGCAGTTGAACCCATTTTGGTGCAGCTGAATCTACGCAACAAATGCCTTCAATATTAGATGGCTAAAAATTAGGATTTCATATATTTGAATTTATTGCCACCAATGGATCATACAAAACTTAGGGTTATGTTAGGAAACTATAACTACTATTGTGCTTTGTCTAGAAACAATTTTGAGTTTTGGTTGTCATTTTAAATTTTAATTTTTTATAACTAAAATTAAAATTTCAAAGCTCTAGGGGGAAGATAATCTCTCATTGAGTGCATAGTAGTTTTTGATGCATTTTTCAGATTTTTTTTTAATTTATTATGAATATTATGAATTAAATACAATAAAAAAATCATATTAATGGGAAATGACACGTGGCAAGTGCTCATAGGCTTACTCCCACATTTTCGACGCATGTCGCGCGACAGCAGACTCACAGAGCGAGATGGGATATAAACTACATCAAAACACATTAGTAATTAAGTGGAATACGATATTGTAGGTCAGTACAATGGCGTCTTTTATCTATATTTCACCGTTGTAATCCCTTACGACGTCGCAGGTGGTATAGACCAACGTTGTTCAGAATTACCACATTGTTTTTTATGTAATTACCACCACCGTAGTCCCTTAAGACGGCCTATAGTTGTTAAAAGTGACGTCGTTTTGCGTGACGACATCGTTGATTATGTAATTATCGTCGTCGTAGTTAGTTAAAACGTCGACAGGTTGGTAAAGATAGACGTTGTTTGGAGTTATGACGACGTCAATTATCTATTTACGGTCGTTGTATTCCGTTAAGACGTCTGTACTTATCCACTACCATCGTCGTTTGGGAATTAATATGGATTATTTCTTTCCTTAAAAATTAGGCAAGTAAGGTGGAAAATTAGTGGGACCCATTTGGATGTAAAGATAAATTGGGTTCAATTGGGGCTGTTCATACGTTCTTTCACTTTCACTTTTCACTTTTCACTTAAGGTACCAACTGGAAATCAAGTCGCATACTTCTGGCCCTTGGCTGCCATCGTCACTTCAGGCCTTAGCTCTCTCTTACATCTCTAAAGGTCCATATTTGGGTAGGAGGCAATAATTTGAATGTTGGTATGTATGTGTCTCTCTCACCTCTCTAAAGGTCCGGATTGATGACACATACATCACCAACATTCAAAATACTGTCCTTCTCAAATTGGTGGTTCAATTGTGATGAGGAACACTCATTTACTACATAGCCCCCACTGGTACGATTTCATATCTCTTGGGATCTTTTTGCCTTTCTCTACGATTTCATTTAGTACATTTAGTAAATAAGCCTACAAATTATATCCCAGACAACAGTTTTTTATATAAATCGTCGTGTTTTTACGTATTACATGTCATTTTGTTGATCTACCGTCATTTGTTTGGCCAAACAAATTCTGTCCAGAAAATAAATCTTAAAAAAGAATTACACAAACGACGGTAGTTACAAAATGGCCATCGTATAATGGAAATACAGACGATGCTATTTCCAACAACCATCATCGTAGGCTAAAAATCCCAGAATTTAAATCTTAAAAAGTAATACAAATTTTAGACGACTGTAGTTATAGAACGACCATCGTATAACGGAAATACAAAGGACGGTATTTCCAATTATCGTCGTCGTGGGCTACAAAAACACATAAATTAAATCTTAAATTTGGACTTTTACTTTCTTCTCATATGTCATGAATTTTTTTTTACAGTGGTGTTATATTAAATTAATACGGTGCTTATTAGGAAATTAGCGACGTGGATTCCTATAATATTATACAACGCTCATTATCAAGAAACCACCATGGTGGTACAATAAACCCGGACGCTATATTCTACAATAACAACGTGGTAAATTACATTTATCACAACCTTTTATTTACAAAGATCGTCATGATGTACTAACTTAATACGTCGTAAAATAGTAAAAGAACAACATGGATATGTTTGAGGTGTTTAAGTTATTGGTCCACGATCGTTTCTATTACCGTCGTCTTTCTAAACACAATGACGGTATTTATTTTTTCTTCCGTCATTGTTTTACTGTCGTTTTTTTCCATTTTTGTAGTAGTGATGTTAATATATAATAGTAGAAACTAAAAAGAAATTTGAAGCCTGTTAAATAACAGAGCTCACGAAATGCAGCAAACATGATGCAAACATAAGACAAGCCTTGCAAGCATGGTCCTCACATTTCAATTTTCAACCAAATGCAAATGAGAAAAAAAAAATGTCTAACTTTGAATTTTTGGTTTGTAGGCCAACTATTGCTCTGGAAGAAACAAAGTTCATGAACCTCTATAAATATATATAGGGGAGAAAAAAAAACACACACACACACAGAGGTGAGAGACTGGAGGTCAAAATTTAAGTCCATCTCACACACTGTAAATAACTTGTAATGGACGTTGTAGCTAGTAGGGGTGGGTACAACTGGTTCGGTCCAATTTTAGTGAAAAAAATTTGTCTACCGTTCAAATCTCAAGGCCTGGGCTGTCGGGCTGAGGGGATATGCGTTGACACGCGGCTTCCTGCTTTTGGATGCGGTGCGGTTGTGCGCGGGCGTGCCAGCACGGTCTACCGTGCGTCGAGATGGTTGATGTGGATAGAATGGTTAAGTGGTGCGCCTGTTTGAACTCGTCCTCTAACCAAACGATTGTAGCCGAGAGAGGAATTAATCTCGGCTGTTAGGTTCACAGCCTGAGCTACAAGGCCATTTAGCGATGGTGTTGGTGGGTTTTGGGCGGTGCTCGCGCGCTGCTCCAGGGAGCGCAGTCGTATGATATATGGGGTGAATGAGCGAATAACAGGGATGATGCTCCGGCGCCTTGAAAATCAAGGGTCGTATGATATATTGATGAATGGAGTTTCCTTACAATCTAACGCTACTCCTAGGAAAGCAAGTAAAGATATTGAAAGTGTGTTATAGGAAAATATAAGTTGCTCCGTGGGAGGCTTTGGTTTGGTGTTTGAACGTTTGAACGTAGTTTGAGCCTTGTATTTATAGGAAGAACTCTGGATGAGTAATCAAGGCTGACGACCTACATGGTGGAGCCTCATCAGAGAAAGTGGAGAGTCCAATCGACATTTGGGATCATGAAGCCTGGTGGTAGCTTGCTCAGAGCAAGTGGACAGTCCAATCGACATTTGGGATCGTGAAGTATGGTGGTGTGACCCCATAAATCTTGGTAAATCTCGGCCGCTGCCCCCTGATCGTGGGTTCTGCGCTTTGGCCGTGGAGACGCATTTATTGTTCTGATGGCTGGTGACCTACTCTCTCAAGCTGTAAGAATTCTTGTGAGAATGTATGCGTCTAATCATTCTGATTCCATTACCAAATTCTGACTCCAGTCACTTCCCACCTTCTCTCGTGCATTAAATGCTTAGTTGTTGCCAGTGGGTTTGCTGCAATAAACAGAGGCATTACTTCATTAAATGAAGCATGGGACCCTGTTGTCACGTGATGACTTGACCTGACTACCTTTGGCCGTGACTTTGTTTCGGCCTCGGCCTCGGCCTATAATCGAGGCCGAGATGATCATGCCTTAGCAATTTTCTTTTGTTTTCAGGAAGGGCCAGAACGCCTGGCGAAATGTCGCGTTTTAGTTTCTCGAGGAAGTGTTAGGGCCGAGAAAGGGGGCTCCTTCGGCCAGGTCACGGCCGTGATTTATTAGGCACAAACAAAATTATAAAATTAGCCGGTTTGGTTTGAACCAATTTCTGATTCGATCCAATTTTGGACCGGATTAGCATTATTATTATTTTTAATCATTTTTCTATATAAATTCCAATTAAAATTGTATTTTTTGGGCTTGAAAAACAAATGAAGGGCTTGGAGTTGGGCTTGATGGCTTGGAAGAGTATTTGGGCTTGATGGCTTGGAAGAGCATTTGAGCTTGAAGAAGGATTAGGCTTCGAGAAAAAATTGGGTTTGGGCTAATATTATATAAATAAATAATATACATTTAAGTTGATCCGGTTCCCTTTTTTACTACAAGAATTGGAATTCGAATTGGACCAAATCGGCCCGGTTCAATTTTTGGTCAACTTGGTTTTTTCTGCCCAATTGAGCTCAATTTTTTGATTTACCGGTTTGAATGCCCACCTATAACAGCTAGCATGGAAAAAGAAAAGGAAAAAAAATTGTCACTGTAGCTTTAGCAGGGGAAAAAATAGAGGGGGAGAGATAAATATTAAACTTGTCAATGGGCAATGGCAACCTATTGCCATGATGGGGAATCTTTTACACTCTTTCAATAGAGCATTTGGAGCACTTTCTGAAAGATTGTTCGGAAAGTATTTAGATGGAGCCATCCATGTGTTCCACCACACACCATCGTTGTTGGGACGGTTTTATAATTGCTTTGGCATACACAGGGAAAGACTTAGGATTTTAAAATGGAGTGGGTCAAATTTATATTATGTACGCACTGTAGAATGGAACATAAGGTGCAACTATTGCACCGTATCAATTTGTTCTTTTATTTATTTATTTATTTCACTTAAAGGGATTATGTGTGAAGAGGGTTCATAAATATATATATATATATATATATATACTTAAAAAGAAGTTGGCAGTAGGCTAAAAAGATAAGAACAAGACGGAAATACTTTTCATTTTAGAGAGAACTTTACATAGATGTCTTACACAAGAATGTCCTCGAATAGTCAAAGAGAATTGAATTCATTAGTTCGTTTTATCTTCTTTTCCGTGAGTGTATTGGATGAACTATGAGCCTTGGTTTGATGTGAGCCTTTGGATGTGAGCATGGCATGATTGTCATTAGTAGGTATGGGTGTCATTAGTAGGCATGGATGGGATAAATTAAATTTTAGGCTGATAGAATAAGGCCATCTCGAACCATAGGCTAAAAACATTTTGGCCAAATTTGGAGGGCCACATTTAGCCATTTAGCCCTCCAACCAGGCCACTTGTAACCTAGCTATACCCCAGGCCAAATTTTTTTGTGAGCCTAGCGTATGTGCTACCCAAGAAGAGAAAGTATCACGAGTGGGCGTGAGAATGGAACATCTTGTGCAACTCTAGATCCAAAGGCTTATATTAAAGGTGCGTTGACATCAGCTAGCCGTTACCTATTTCTTCTTTCTTTTTTTTTTTTTTTCTCTTTTTGCATTTTAAATGTATATAAATAGTTTTATAAAAAATATATATATATATATATATATATATATATATATATATATATAAACAATTGGTTCTAACCGTTGGGAGGTCAGAACCCTTTGAAATGCATCAATTTTTTTTTTCTTTCCAAAATTGTCGTTGTTGGTTTTCTTTTCTTTCTTTTTTTTTTTATAAAAAAATTTAAAAACTTAAAATATGTCTATAAATACCTCAAAATTTCTTCAAAAATATTCCTACACATTCTCTACTTATTCACAACTTTCCACTCTCTTTTTTTTTTTTGGCAAATACTTTCCACATTCATTTCATTCAAAAATCTTATCAGAAATCTTGTTAAATGCTTACGTACACTTGTTATATCTGAAATATTGTCTCTAAATAATAGTTTAATTAAATTAAACACTACATAGTAGTGGAATGTATGAGTGTTGTACTATAGTTTTGCACAAAATAATAAAATATTTAGGACCCTAAAATATAGCCTTACATGGCTGGAGATGGAAAAATTTAACCCAACACTATTCTTTAAACAATTAATATTTTGAAGGGCTAAAATTATAGCCCTAGACTACATTTAGCCCCATGACTGAAATCAGGTTATTCTCTTAAGTTTTTTTTTAGTCGAATTAGGTTAGTCCCTTCAAAGGACCGTCCTTGCTTCTAAGGGCTCACAAAGATTAATCTTATAGAATCTCACATTGCCAATAAGAACTCAACACGTATACTTCCCATGCTGGGAAACTTTACTTTGCCCCTCGCTGAGCATGGTTTTGGGCCAGGGAGGAGAGAGAGCATAACTTGACTGAGTGAGAAGGAATCTGAATGGGTGCTCGTCTAAAAGCAGTATTAAATTTGAGCATTTTATGTTTTTTTTTTTTTTTTGTGTGAGAAACTTGCTCCCAGAGGAGTTAGAGATGGAGCCACCCACTGCTCACTGTCCTAGTTAGGAATGTTTTTTCATGCAGCATTTGGGATGAAAATTTGAACAATTAGTCTGCGTCCACATTTACAGCCTATCAGAACCCACTTGAGTTCCAAAAACCTAAAAAACTTCCCTTTCTCTATTTTGTTTACTTCACTAGCTTTTTTCATGCGTATTTGTGTCAGTGAGACTTACAAATGAAGATGTAAGAATTAATGTATATCTATGAATTTTTTTACATTTTCAGGCGAGACGTAAATTTACATCTTCAATATTCCGGCCCATTGAAGCTCTAAATAGTACAACACAAACCATGAAAGAAAATGTGGAATTCATCGAATAGTACAACAAAGAGAAAAAGTGAGATAGATGCATAGAGGAGGACAAGAAGATGGAGAGAAGAGATTGAGAACAATGAAAGAAAAAAATTGAGAGAGATGGAGTGGATGCGGCTCAAGAGAAGAGAAGTGCTGAGGTTTTTAACCGTAACACTTTTATATACTTCTTCTTTTTTTAAAAATTTAGTTGAATGAAACCTATTAAATACATTCATTATGCATTATTAAAACAAGAAGCATTCTTACCTTGGTGGTTTACGGTGTGTTTGGACGGGGAAAATAAACATGGGATATTTTTGACAAAAGTCATAATTTCTAAGTGCATCTCCAGCAACCTCTTCAAAGGCTTTGGGACACTAAAATAGGTGAGCCACATCAGCAAACCTTCTCCAACAGCCTTGTCAAACTCACTCACAAAATATGGGGCTCCTCATTAACTTTACAGAACACATTTATTAATTAAGCTTTGGAACAACAAAAGCTATATTGCAATGGTAAAAGCCTAGATGGATATGAGTGAAAATAATGAATTATTATTTAAATATGGCTTATTATCACAAAACGTCCCTTAGGTTTGCGAAACTATCACATTGCGTCCTTTATGTTTTTTTTTTCTTTGTCATTTATGGTCCTTAAGGTTAATAAGTGTCCTCACAAATAGTCCTTGCCATCAGATTCCGTTAAAAAGTCTGTTAAGTTGATGATGTGGCACATATGTGAGTCCCACATATCCAATAATAAGACGCCATGTGGATTAAATAAAAAATACATTTTCAAAAATAATTTCAAATTATAAGCCATTAAAAAAACTTTAAAAATTATAAACCAAAAAAAAAAAATTCACCACCTCTTCCGTTGCACCAAACCCCCACATTCTTCGTCCAAAAAAACAACCCCCCATATCCCAACTTGCTATCCCAAATCAACACCCACAACAGCCAACCCAAACCTCGATATGCCAGGAACCTCACCCACTGCCCGTCTAATCTCCACCACCAAAGACCAAAATTGGATGGTGGTTAGTAAAGGCCAAATGAGTGGGTTGGGTGGGCTTAGTGGTTGTTTGGGTTTGCTTGGAGGGGAGGGGGATGAAGTTTAGGTTGGTTGCTGTCAAATAAAGAGGGCATGGAAGAGAGACAAAAAGGGAGAGAAAAGGAGGAGGGCGGGGCAGTGGTGCGGAGGGTGGGTGAGGATAGGTGTGGCTGTTGGAGGTGTGAGAGGGAGAGAGAGAGAGGAGATGTGGGTGGGAGCAAGGAGAAAAAGGGGGAAGAGAGAATAGTGGGGGTTGGGTTTAGTGCGATGGAGAAGATGATGGTGATTTTGTTTTTTTTGGTTTTTAATATGTTTTCTTTTCTTTTAAGTTTTTTTAAATTAAGTTTCAAATGTTTATTTTATTTCATCCATGTGGCGTCATATTATTGGATATGTGTGCCACATCATCAACTTAATAGACTTTTTAACGAAATCTGACAACAAGGACTATTTGTGAGGATACTTATTAACCTTAAAGACCATAAATGACAAAAAAAAAATAACATAAGGGACGCAATGTGATAGTTTCGCAAACCTCAGTGACGTTTTGTAATAATAATCCTTTAAATATTGATATGGTATTGTTAAATCAAATTAAATATTAGTTTTTGATCAAAAAGAAAAAAGAAAAATCAAACATTGAATGAATTACATTGAAGAGGTTGTTGAGGTACAAAATAGTAAAGTAGCAAACTTTACTCCTCAAATTGTCACGTAGGTCAACAAACCACAATTTGAAGAGTTTAGTTTGAAGTGACTATTGGAGATGCTCTAAATTGACATAAACTGTGTTTGGATAACAAAACAATGAAATTTATAAATTCCGCATGGGAAAAAATATGGAATTTGGAGGTCATAAATCTCAACTTTAAATTCTATCTAAATAGTCCTCATTTCTAAAATTCCAAAAGTAGAGATAGAGTTTTTAAAAAATATAACTTTACAAATGAACGTTAAATTACGTGTTTAAATTCGTTAGCCAAATAAGAAACTTTACAAATTCTAGAACATTAATTGTCGTCATTTATAATTTTATATGAATTCATTTGTACTTTTAAATTTTGTTTTTTCGTTAGTTTGGCCAATTTTCGGGTTGATTTTCCCAGCCCTATAGGTAGTATTGGGCTCAAACAAAGGTATATATATATATATATATATATATGGGAAAAAGATAAATGTAATATACATTGACACAATGGTTGTGGTGGCCTATACTTCCAAGTAACCCAAGTGAACAAATAAAAATCGAATGGATCAGAAAGTTGACCTTGACTAGCTAAGGTGGTAAAACATAAACATTCTAGCCATGCACTGGTCATCCACGATTGAAGGGACCAACCATTTGTAATGCTTCCCAAATTTGGACAAAAAACGCAACGGCTTGTCGTGACTCGTGAACAATGATCTCCCCACCTCACAATCCTTTAACAGAAATAACTGTCATTCTGAGCTCCCCTCCCGTATAAATACCTCCATAACCCAACACTTTGAAAGCAGCAAGGGCACCAATAAGTATTTATCCAGTGCCCCAAATAAAGTGACCCCAACAGCTCTGCAGCAACTCACCTGAAAAAGAAATAAGAAGTTCCCGCAACAAAAATCCTTTTGTTTAACCCTTCTTATTTTCTTTTTCGCCACCAGAATCCCTCCTAAAAAAATATCTATAAATTAGTTACTGAATATATTATTCAAAATGAGCGGAGGAGAAGCACAGAATAAGAAAAAGAAGATGACCATCATCGGCGTCTCCGCATTGATTCTGGTGGCTATGGTAGTTGCTGTAACTGTTGGGGTCACCGTGTCACGGCACAAAGGCAAATCCGGCGGCGAGCAAACATCCACGTCGACAAAGGCGATCCAGTCGATCTGCCAGCCCACGGACTACAAAAAGACCTGCGAGGACAACCTGTCCAAGGTGGCCAGCAACGTCACCGACCCCAAAGAGCTGATCAAGGCAGGGTTCCAGGTCGCCATCGACCAGCTCCGCGAGGTCATCAAGAACTCGACGACCTTGAAGGAGCTTGCCAAGGACCCCAGCACAAACCAGGCCTTGCAGAACTGCAAGGAGCTCTTGGAGTATGCCATCGACGATTTGGGTGACTCGTTCGAAAAGCTGGGTCCCTTTGACTTCACCAAGCTCGACGCCTACGTGGAGGATCTCAAGGTCTGGCTCAGCGCCGCCATGACGTACGAGCAGACTTGCCTGGATGGGTTTGAGAACACCACCGGTGACGCTGGTGAGAAGATGAGGCAGTTCTTGAAGACATCTCAGGAGCTCACCAGCAACGGCCTTGCCATGGTAAGCGAAGTGTCCACGTTGTTCAAGGCTCTGAACATCAAGACCGGGCGCCTCCTCCAAGCCGCTACCACGGCCACGGATGAGAAGAGGTTCCAGAAGGCTAAGATCATCCCTGCTTGGATCGACCACCGAAGGCTCGACCTCGCCACCGCCACTCCTCTGACGCTGAAACCCGATGCGGTGGTGTCCAAGAAGGGAGATGGCAAATACAAGACTATTAACGAAGCCTTGAAGGACATCCCAAAGAACAACGAGGTGAAGGTCTTCGTGATTTATGTCAAGGAGGGAGTGTACGACGAGCATGTATTTTTCGATAAGCACATGACCAACGTCATGCTTATCGGAGATGGCCCTACCAAGACCGTTATCACCGGTAGGAAGAACTACGCCGAGGGTACCAAAACTTTCCAGACTGCCACAGTTGGTAAGTACAACGTTTTGACATATGCATGTTATATTGTTAGGATTTTAGAACTACGCCTAGTCTCACTCATTATGGACATTATTATGTCTTGCAGCTGTTGTTGGAGACTACTTCATTGCCAAGGACATCGGATTCGAGAACACAGCCGGAGCCATCGGACACCAAGCCGTGGCTCTGCGTGTGCAGTCAGACTTGTCCATTTTCTACAACTGCAACATGGACGGGTACCAAGACACCCTCTACACCCAAACCCACAGGCAATTCTACCGCGACTGCACCATCAGTGGAACCATCGACTTCATCTTTGGGGACGCAGCCGCCGTCTTCCAAAACTGCAAGATGATCGTCAGGAAGCCATTGGAGAACCAGGCCTGCATGGTGACAGCCCAAGGTAGACTCGACAGGCGCTCACCCTCAGCTCTCATCCTCCAAAACTGCACCATCTCCGGCGAGAGTGGCTACGACAAGGAACTCAACAAGGCTTACTTGGGCAGGCCATGGAAGAGCTACGCTAGGGCCATTGTCATGCAATCCCAGATCGATGACATCATCACTCCCGAAGGGTGGATGGAATGGACCGGTGCCTCAAATCACAACACATGCTGGTTCGGTGAGTTCGGAAACAGGGGAGTTGGTGCAGAGCTGAGCAAGAGGGTTACATGGCGCGGGATGAAGAAGCTTACACCTGAGCACGCCGCCGATTTCACCGCTGGCAAGTTAATCTTCGGTGACAGATGGATTCTGCCCAGCGGTGTGCCTTACGTTGCTGGCATGATGACCGGAGTGTAGATACCGACCCAAAAAAAAATATATATATTGTACTATTCTTATATGTATGTAATAAATCATTGTAATCCAAAAACCCAAAATTAAATTAAATCTTGCGTATACCTTTTATTATTATTAGTGCCTTTTCGGTGAGTTCTTCTAGTCCCACTTTAATTTACATCGTCATTGAAAATCATGAAGCGGTACACAATTTCGTATAAAAATATGGTAAGTCTAGCATTTTCCCTCTATACAAAGTTTTCCCTTTCAAACACCAAGCTCATTATAAAAGCCCCCCATAAAAACCCATCACTGATGATGATGTTGGATTTGTTAGGGTCTTTGCTTGGGTCACTCCAGAATCAATAGGAGTGGGAGGCCATGCTCTCACCTCATGATTTCTGATGGCGAGGCAAAATAAAAGGGACCGGTTGAGATTGTTTTGACTATTTAATTGATCAAAAATTTGGATGAGTCTTTTCTTTTTTCCTTTATCATATTATGTATGGATATGAATGGTAATTTTAATCTCGGTTTAAAATATAATAACAAAGTTAGTGATTTGAAATTGACCATTACTTAACACAATTAAGAATATGACGTACGGATAATAAGTATGTGATACAATACAAGAGAGAGTAATTCAATGATGAAGTTATAGATGGTATAATTAAATTTTGGGAGCTTTAGTAATACACCCAAAATATGAGCTGAAATTATAAAAAAAAAACCCTATATGAAATTCAATTTAGAAACGTACCCAAAAACCATTTATTACATATGAAATGAGTATTGAAGTTACTATAAATTACATCTCTATCATGGATTAACTTAAAACAAGCCCTACACAACAAAAAACTCAAAAAAAAACCCAAAACAAGCCCAACAAGCCCAACAAGCCCGAAGTACATTGTTAATATCATGTCATAAAAGTACAGTATTATTACCATGTCATAGAAGTACATTGTTAATACAATTCTATAGAAATACATTGTTAACACCATTCCATGGAAAAACATTGTTAATACCATTTCATAGAAGTACATTGTTTATACTATGTCATAGAACTATCTTGTTATTACTATGTCATAGAACCATCTTGTGTCATTTCCAAAGGCATAAACTTTCCGAGCACCACTGATCAGCATTATCCTGCCAGCCCCAGCAGCGAAGAATACTAGTAATAACAAGATACCTCTACAAGAAAAAGAAAAAGAAAAAGAAAAAGAAAAAAAGAGTACACTATTAATACTATGTCATAGAACCATCTTCCTAGTAAAAATCACATTTTGCATATCATAAACTTCAAGTGAATGGTATGGAGTTGTACACTTTTATCCTACCTATTATGCAAATGAAATGATGTAGTTGTTAACTTCTAAATAATCCTCGTGATATTGATGGCTTTCCAATTCGAGCACGGGGTGCCAACATGCCAACCAAAGCAATGTCAATAGCTATTCCAACCAAAAGAGCAGCAGCGTACAACTCAAACTTAGCCCAGAAATCCTTTCCCCTTTTTTGAACTTCTGCAAATGTTGCACAACAAGAATCTATGACTATCTACAAAAGAGTTGAGGAAGAGAAATTTCTTCAGTATTCAACAAGATCAACAACTATCAAATATAATGGTCCAATTTGAAGGCAAGGTATATTTAATGGAATTTATAGGACTATCACCAATGCAAACAATGACCCACAAACTCAATTACTGATATTTACAGTGAAAAATGCAAAGCTACAATTCTTTCACAAGCACTAATGATTTACAGTCCCTTGACTTGAAACACAAATGACTCAAAAACATTATTTACCAAAAAGAAAGATGAGGAAAACAAACATCTGTCCCAACTTTAAAAAGAAAGGAAGGGTCAGCCATCATATGATTTCGTAGCATAGAGCAGTACTTCATCAAAAAGCCCAGTGGCCAAATTGACCCCTGAAATTCAAATATATATGTATATATATAAATTGGAAACCCAATAAGCAACTTGACAAAAACCATATATCTGAAGAGTTTTCAATAGAAATGGAGACCAACAAACAAACCCTAATTGGACAATACTAGAAAAAACCATGAATATGGAGCTCAAACCTGATTAAACTTTGAAAGCTGATCAACAACATCATTTCCAACAAGTGCCTCTCCAACAAACAAGACAAGATCTGGATTGTTAAGATTGACTAGCTTTGACAGTGCCCTCATTAACGGTTCATTATCCTGAAAGGCATAATACAATATATTTTCACATTAAAAAAAATATATACAACAGCAAAACTAGGCTAGATAACTTATAGGTCTCAACCCGCTGAAAAAGGAATTTTAACAAGTAAATAACATTATTATCCTTCTGTAATAGCAAAAGCAATAGTAAGACTGAAACAAAAATTGCTAACTAACAGTAGCTTAGCATGTACATCATACAAACAGTAAATGTTTATGTAGATGCTCAATCATTCTGCTAAGAACTAGAAACACAGTACCAGCATTAGAACTAACACAAATAAGCAAGCAAGTAATTTTTAGAATTTTTTTATAATCAATTTATTTATCGCAATTTATAAACGAAATGCAAAACTAAGGGAAAAAAACAGTAGAAATATTCAAATTAATCACAAAATCGCAAAGAAACTGCTCAATGAGCTTCGAATTTCGGCGATAATCAAACCGGATCATAACAATATGATTCGGCTGACCTTGAAATGGTATCTTCATTCTTCTTAATAAGCTCATCTTTGTGAGCCTTCTCTAAGATCTGGTGCAGCATGTGGCCATGAGTGTCTGGATAAAATTACGGCTCAAAAGCTGGGCGTCCTGCTAGTGAATCAAACGAAAGCCTGAGAAAATGATGTCGTTAAGGATTGAAAATTTGTAATGGAGAAGAGAAATTGAAAGTGAAAGAAGCAACGAGGAAGACGACGAACCCAAGTCTTGGAAGAAGAACCGATAAGAGCGTTGCCTAGAGCATCGAAAGGATTGGCAAAAGAAGATGAGCCTAGAGCCGCACAAGCTGCTCCACGAGTCATGAGCGCATGCATCGCCATAGTCGATGCTTTTCTTCTTCTTAGTCCTCTTCAATCTGCAACATAATTGTTATTAAATAAAAGATTTATAAATAAAAAATAAGTTGGTTGTTTCTCAAAATTGCAAAAGGGCAAAACCGTAATCCAGGTATAACTGTTGAATTGAAAAAATCGACAGTTGTTGATTTTTGGGTTTATTTTGGGTGTGTTTATATACATTAAATAGTATAGGGTTTATTTATAGTTTTATGTCTAGGAATAGATATTTAACTAATTTACTCTTAAGTTTTCCTTCTACGTACGGTATGTATACCACCTCTTTCTTTCTATACTTCAATTGATGAATAAAATCTGGTCAAACTCCAATTCTTTAAGACATTCTAAATAAAACATGGCATACAAAATTTGAACCGATGGGCAACTTTCTTACACCTGCTATTTTCAACCCTTGTCTTATTTCCCCACTCACCTTATCTTCAAAATTTTAAGGACAAATTTTACCCTTCGTAAAATGACTTCTATGGACTTAGGGAAAAAAAACCCTTTGTAAAATCCCTCTCCTCCATTCCTTTTTTCGGTTCGTAAAAATTATTAATCTCTGTTACTCTCTCTTTTCAGTCATTCCTTCATAACCTATCGATTTCTCCCTTTTTCGCTAATATATTTAAACTGAAGAAGATGAAAGGATTACACTTATGGCATGTTACTTTTCAGGAATGGATATTGGAATGATTTTAATTCCTGCTTCTAACACATGGGTATTGGGATGATTCCAATTTCTACTTATAACACATATACATGGGTATTGGGATGATTCCAATTCCTGACTTCCCCAAGCACATGAACATGCAAAGAGTGGTTAGGCTCATTTTTGTTGGAATAGGGTGGATCGGGCTAATTTTTGGATGAGTGACCTAAAAATTAGCACTAAATCTTTTGTTTTCAAATTCTTGCACTAGGGCAAGCCCAGCCTAAACATTCCTTTTTTCTATACTTTTTTTTTTTAATTTAAACAAAATACAATAACAAAAAAGATCATCTAAGAATCTTATAATTATATAAGTCAAATTTCAACTTAAGCATTACATCCAACGGTAAGTTACTATACCGAATACATTCGACCAAAAGAGTAATGTGATTCCTTCTCAACATTTAGGGTCATCATTTTAACTTAAGGTGTACCCTCATCATCATTCTCAACATTTGACATGTGTCTATTGACATAACCATGGTTGCATAAATACAAAATAAAGAGTTAACTATGGTTATGTCAAGGGATATGTATCAAGTGTTGAGAAGGACAGTGAGAGTACACATTGAGTTAAAATGGTGAGCAAAAATATTTCCAATATACAGGAGGAAAATTCAGTCTCCCATTTTTGACAATATAACATATCAAATTGCATATAATCAATAAAATATACATTATCTTAAACCATAAATAGCTAGATTATAATGGAAGCTGTCAACATACAAAGAATTCTAAGCATAAAAATAAGATTAGAGAATTAATAATACAATTAAGCCATTAAACAACAAAGCTTTAGTTTAATTAGTAATTTCACAATTCCGTAAGATATATGTAACATTTCCAATAGTCAATGGTAGTCCACGATTGAAGGAGCTAGCCACTCTAAAGCATATATCTCTATATCCATTATCCATTCGTAAGTTTCTACATTTAGCTTAATTAATTTGGAGGCCTCTAAATTTGGAGAACATTATGGACCCCTGATTTTGTCGTGACTAGGGACTCTCCCACCCCAGGTTTCCTAACCGAATTACCTCCCGCTATCAAAAAAACAAAAATGAACTCCCATCCACTATAAAAAAAAAAATTAACAAAAGATATACCTTACGTGAAAAAGAAGTAGCTAGAGTGTTTCAATTCCATTATCAAAGAGCTGCAAAATTTGATTTCCTCAACATGAACGGTGATAACAATAAGAAGAAGAAGATCGCCATTATCGCCGTCTCCTCCTTGTTTCTAGTAGCCATGGTGATCGCCGTCACGGTCGGGGTCACCACGTCACGGAGCAAAGGAGGAGGTTCGAAATCCAACGATGGCCACACCACCACGTCGACAAAGGCGATTCAGGCCATTTGCCAGCCGACGGATTACAAGGAAACCTGCCAGAAGAGCCTGGAATCTGCTGGGGGCAAGCAGCACCGAACCAAAAGAGCTTATCAAGGCCGGGTTCAAGGTCGCCATGGACAAACTCAACGAGGTCATAAAAAACTCAACTACATTGCAAGAGCTTGCAAAGGACCCCGGCGCAAACCAAGCCCTTGAGAATTGCAAGGAGCTCTTGGACTACGCCATTGGCGACCTCGCTGCTTCTTTCGACAAGCTGGGTCCTTTTGATATCTCCAAGATCGACGCTTACGCGAAGATCTCAAGAGTCTGGCTCAGCGCCGCCATGACGTACGAGCAGACTTGCTTGGACGGGTTTCAGAACACAACAGGCGACGCCGGTGAGAAGATGAAGCGTTTGTTGAACTCCACGCAGGAACTCACCAGCAATGGGCTTGCCATGGTGTCCGAAATCACTAGTGTGTTGGGCAGCTTCAATGTGAAACAAAGCCAACGTCGTTTGGCGGCCGGGGCCGGAGGCGGCACAAAGAAGAACACTCCGAAGGTTATTCCTGTGTGGATCGACAAGCGCGCGATGGACGTGTCAAGGGCGACCCCGCAGTCCCTTAGGCCGGACGTGACGGTGGCGAGGACGGGAGCGGGCAGGTCAAGAGTATTGGGGGAAGCTGTGAAGCAAATACCAAAGAACAACGCCGATAAGACGTTTGTGATTTATGTGAAGGAGGGAGTGTACAATGAGTATGTTATGATTGACAAGTTTATGACAAATGTCATGATGATTGGGGATGGCCCAACTAAGACCAAGGTCACCGGTAACAAAAACTACGCTGACGGAACGAAAACTTTTCAGACTGCAACAGTTGGTAAGTCCTAATTACTAAATTTATTATTATTATTATTATTATATGTGACATGACATGTTATAGTTATATGAATGAGGAAATAATTAGAATTATGTACAATTTCACTTTGGAAAGGACATAGAAACATGAACATTATATTAACAAGCTATATATGATTTATGATATTATTATGACTCTGACATATTAATATTAACATTTTGAAGTGTGACAATGCTAAATTGCTAACAAGTTAACGAGTCAACATTATGCAGCTGTAGTTGGGGACTATTTCGTTGCCAAGGACATGGGGTTTGAGAACTCAGCAGGAGCCAAAGGGCACCAAGCCGTGGCTCTGCGGGTGCAATCCGACTTGTCCATCTTCTACAACTGCCAAATGGACGGCTACCAAGACACCCTCTACACCCAAACCCACCGGCAATTCTACCGCGACTGCACCATCAGCGGCACCATCGACTTCATCTTCGGCGATGCGGCTGTGGTGTTCCAAAACTGCAAGATGATAGTGAGGAAGCCGATGGACAACCAGGCTTGCATGGTGACAGCCCAAGGAAGGATGGACAGGCGCCAGCCCACGGCCATGGTCCTCCAAAACTGCACCATCTCCGGGGATCCGGAGTACATTCCTGTCAAAGATAAGAGCAAGGCGTACCTGGGCAGGCCGTGGAAGGCCCTCGCCAGGACCATCGTCATGCAATCGCAGATTGATGACATCGTCACTCCGGAAGGGTGGATGGAGTGGACAGGCTCGACGAATCACAAAAGTTGCTGGTTTGGTGAGTACGGCAACAGAGGGCCCGGCTCGGACATGACACGGAGGGTCACATGGTCCGGCATCAAGAAGCTTACTCCTGAACACGCCATGGATTTCACCGCCGGTAGGCTCATGGAGGGTGATAGGTGGATAAAGCCCAGCGGAGTGCCTTACGTTGCTGGCATGGTTTCCGTTTAGGCATTTAGACAAACAGTTAGTGGCCTCTTTTATATTTTTAATACTTCCAAGTTGGGGCCCTTGTACGTTTAATTGTGTGTATAATAGAGTTTTCTTGTATGTAAACTAGGAGGCCTTAGATGTTTAAATCAATGGTCATCCGAGAGCCTATAAATAGGCTTTATGAGAAGAAATAATACACTCAATTCTTCTAATTTTTCCTTTCTGATATTTGTCTCTTAATTTATTATTATATATATTTGTTTATTATGGTTTTAGTTCACCAATAAGTAAGGGCAAATAACAAAACAAAATGTATAGAAAGAGTTCTAGGACATTTGTGGCCGTCATCCAACAATTTCACTAGCTTGAGAGGCACTCAAAAAAACAACATTTATATACACATATAAGCAAAAATCTGATAAATAAATAAATAAACAATATGAGAGGGGCATGGGCCCACTTTGGTCCTTAGGTGGCTCTGCCACTTAATATAGATGGGTCTCATATACATTACTAGGGCTCACCTTTATTAGAGATGATCAACAATGTACTCAGTAAATGTGGTACAAATAATATTATTGATTCCCTCATAAACAACTGTTATTTTCATGATTTCATCCCATTGTACTAAAATTTTCATGTATGTATAACTTGAGTAATTATGACGTGGAACACAAAAGTCGTGCCATACTTTAAAAAAATAAAAAAATAGTACAAGCAATAGTATAAACTAGGGGGAGATGATTTCTCACACACACACAATCAAGATGCAATGAGAATTCAAACATGAGACTTCTTAGAACATCCACAGTTGGGGGTTGTAAATTTGGGGGTGTAAAGCCACTTTTACATTCCCTTTACACATTAGGAGAGTGTGAATACGTTTTTTGCTCCAATGGGAAAAGATGTAAATCTAATATGTATAATTTTTCTTCTCTTTTCTCGGGTGGGTCCCGCCTGCAAAAAATGTAAAAATAGATGTAAATGTACATTTTATTTTACATCTCCATGGTGGTGATGTATATTTACAACCATTTAAATCTCTTCATTGGAGAGACGATTCGGTGACAAGAGGTGTATATTTAACATACACCCTCATATACACCCTTCCATTGTGAATGCTCTTATATGCAAGATGTCATACTTTAACTCTTTAGTGGCACCGATGTAAATGTGATTTAGTTTCTCACATTTAAATCTCATTGCATAAGAGTTTTGTAAGTCGTAGCTTAAGTGATTTCGAGTAGTTACCCGAACTCATGTATTCGTATTTCCAATATTCAATATTGCTAATATAGAAAACATATATATATATATATATATATATAACTAAATAAATACCAACCAACTTTAATATAGCAACCAACAAAAAGGGGCAAAGTCAGATCCCAAATATAAAAAAACAAAAAACAAAAAAACGACTACAATTACAAGGAAGCGGGAAAACGGCCATCGAAATTTTTTGAAACTCACTCTCTCTTTCTCTCTCCTTGTCCTCTCTCTCTCTCGCCCTGTTCTTGCTCTATCTCTGTCTCTCGCTGCCCAAACCAAGCTCACGAATTGCAGACTGAGTGAAAGTCTTTGACTTTAAGTCTTTCACACACTGCCAGTTCAAGTTTCCGGTAACATTGAAAAATTATCACTTTCTGAAAACTCCCAAATTGAAAACCCTAGACTTCACCAAATGTGACTCCAGCACCTACACAATGCGCCAATTCCCAATTCAACTTACGGAAGATGACTAACGCCAGAGGCGAACCGAGCAGAAGCGTAAATGGTGGTGGCGGGGGCGGATTTCATAGATTGCAGGCAGAGCGTGACCTAGAATCCAATTGGGAACTCGACCTCGGACAAAAACTCGAAGAGTATTTGCTGAAGATTTGCTCCGGTGAAATACCCACCGAAGCCGAAGGCCATGTCGCTATTAATTTCGCCGAAGGTATTCCTTTTATTTGAAACTACTGGTTTTTTTTTTTCAATATTTAAATTTTAGTTTTTTATTTTCGGAATTGTTTGTGATAATTGTGGTTGGATGTAGCTGCGCTGTTGCTTCAGGGTTCGATCCAAGTGTATAGTCGGAAGGTGGAATATCTGTACTCGTTAGTTTTGCGTGCTTTGGAGTTCCTTTCACAGAAGGGGTTGGTTTTTCTCTCCTTAATAATTTATTTTGGGAATTTATTGTAAATTTCTTTAAAACTATTATTTTTTATACTTTGTGGGTGTTGTTATTTTTCCAAAAGTTAATAAAGATTTGTACTTTATGTCTATATGCAAGCAAATATGTGTTTGTGGTTGTATTCATTTTTCATAACGAAATCATGTCTGTTGAAGTTCCCTTTATTATAACTTAGACCGATAGATTTTAGTTGCCAGCTCGTTGCTGCCTCACTTGACTTCAGTCCTAAGTTGCTAGCTTTTGGAGTGTTTGAGTTAATAATGGTCTCAAGGTTCTGAAATCTATACTTTAAACTTGGCTAAGTTTTTCAATATGGTTGATTATCATATCTCATCAACTTTTCAAAAAGGAATTAATTAGATAAAGATTGGGAGTCACATCTATTTGCGATAAGAGAAGAGAAGTTGGTTTGGGTGCTCTGAGAATATATAACATAGGTCACTAGATTCACCTATAGCCAAATAAGGCAAGTTAAAGTAGAAGGTAAAAATGAACTAGGGGCTGAATAGGACTAACATGGGAAGGAGCAATATGAATATATATATGTAATACAGGAGACACTGGATATAAGAGAAAGGAATTGAAGACATTCATATGGCTGACCTTATGTATTTGGAACAAAGGAAAAGATAGGGGTAGCAATCAAGTTGTGTTGTGTCTTGTAATAATCAAGCTAATTCATTAATTTTGTGTTGATAGTTTGTGTTGCGTCTAAAGTTTCGACTCCTAGGAAAACATAATGATTGTGATGATGATGATGATGATGACTTATCAATTTGGGCATAAGTGAACTACGTTACACAATAAAATATGCTTATAAATATAGATATCTCTTGTTATTTTTATTGTTTTACTGTCACTTTTAAATAGGCAGCATGAACAATCTGAAGGCACATCAGTTCGGCCTGAAGAAGGTGAAAGTTCCCATGCTGTTTCTGATGAAGAAAAGGATATGTTCTGGGACTTAGATGACATCTCAGGTTGCCATTACTGTTTATTTCATTATGGGGGTATTGTGCTGCAATCACCCACTGATATCAATTTTTCTTGCAGTGGAAGGAAAGAATTGTTTAGATAGTCCAGTCGGCATAGATGCTCCTTTAAATTCCTTTGTGAAGCCCCCAGCAAATCTAGTTGTACTTGAAGGTGATTGCTTAGATACTACTGGTGATTTTGGAGAATTAGAGTCATATCTGGTACCATAGTTTCTTCCATTCAATAAATTTTTTTGGGGTCATTTTCTAAATATACGTATCTAATTGGTTTGGTGATAAAAATTGTATTTGCAGCTGGCCACCAACGATCTCTACCAGGATTTCATTTTATTAGATCCATGCGATGCAGTAGCAGTGCATGATTATTTGAGTGTGGATGGAGCTGGTAAAGGACAAAATAGTGCTTTTAGGGCCACCTCAACACGAAAAAGTTATCAGTCACCTACAAGACGTTCAGGTGGAACTGCGTGTAGGTCGTCTCTCCAGAAATGCCAGGATCCTAATGTTAATCAAACCCCTGGGGTTGGTTGCAGCTTTGAGGCCAAAAATTGTAATATTGGGCCCGACCCTCCCGCCAGCAATGATTTTGATGATGGTGCTCACGGATTTGATATGGATGATGGATATTCAGAGCCCAGGGACTTGGATGAATCAGATGATGAAGATGATCCATGGAAGCCTTTGAATCCCCATGAACCTGGGAACTTGAAAGTGAAACCTTTTAGAAAAGGTTGTGTTTCAAGTGTTTGTTTCTTTAGCTTGCTAAGTTACACTTATAATATTTTAAGTACTTAACGCCATGCTTCTGTTTCGTTGTGTTTTCCTCTAGCAGTCAAAGCTTCTAACAGGAAAGGGGTTAGTTCTACTAAGCAGGTCTCTATGATTACACTATTTCCACCTGCAAAGTTGCATGGTACTATTAGTCCAGAGCTTACCGAAATGTGGGAGATGCAACGTCGTGCCGACGAAAGACAAAAGGGGTCCCAGTCTCCTCCATTATTTGAAAAGGTTTGTGATGCACAGGTTTATTTAGAAATTTGTCTTTTTTGTTTCTTAGTGAACCTGCTTTCTTAATTGCAGCTGCGGGAATCACTTATTAATGGAAGACATGAAACCTTTGATGCCTTCTGCAATCCTATGGGTGCAAATGAGGATACTGAATACGATAATGAGATCCTTGATTTTGGGCATACGGATGCTGACATGCCGGAACCTTTGTTCATGGATGAAAATGTACCTCCATACAATGACAAGGTTAGACTGAGCAGCTAATTGATTATTGCATGGCTCAAAATCAACTGGGAACATTTTTGAATTGCTTATGCATTGATTTTCTACAGTTTGACGATGGTGGTCCACAGTTTGGTACTGATGAAGCATTTGGATACGACAATTCAAATCCTCATGCAAGCCTGGAAGATTTATGTCGCTCTCACTTAGTAAGTATATACTGTGGAAAAAAAAATGTCCCTTAGAAGACACATCAATGCTTTTTAAGGCATTTCAGATGATTAGGTCATGGAAGAAAGAGCTTGGTCCATATTTCTTTGCTGGCAATTTGGTGTTTCTTCTCATGTTATATTTTTCATTTTTCTTTCTCCTTTTTGGCTAACTTTTTTAGTTTCTATAACTTGGTAATTACCTGCAATTTTTTTGGTTGGCTGCCAATGTTTCGTTATGTAGGATGCTCTCCTTGCTAGCATAGCTGAAACCGAGAAACAAACTGAACTGGCTACGCGTGTTTCAACATGGAAACAGAAAATTGAGCACAACTTGGAAGAGCAAGTAGGTTCCATCTGTTTTGCTTCCTTGCTTTGTCAAAACTTTCCCCAAAAAAATAAAAAATCAGAACAGTCACTAGTTGCTTTCTTCTTGTTTTTTGTCTATGTTAAAGCAATGATATGTTTTTCATAGGAATTACACCCTGCTTTTGATATTCATGACTATGGCGAAAGAATTCTCAACAGCCTATCCTTTGAACCAGACAATGGAGATGTCTTGTCTTTCGCTGATGTTGTAAAAGGTCAGGAAAAGTATGATGTGGCTCGGAGTTTTTCTGCACTCCTGCAACTGGTATTTCTCTTGTATATTATAATCACTTGTTTGCTTTGATTTAGTTGGGTTGCTAGACCCCTATCCCTATCTGTATTAGCTCAGTATTTTTCTAGTCCTTGAGCCTCAATGTACCAACAAAATAGAAAAGACTAAGCACCAGTTTGCTTTTGTTCTGTCTTAAAGGAGTACGTGGAACATCATACAGGGTTTAGATAATTTATTTATAAAATGCGCTAACTGCTTGCTTTCTGGGTGTTATAGTGACAACTGAATTCCTATTTAAAATTATAATTTTCAGGTAAACAATGGAAACGTTGAGTTGGACAGGAGTGGGGTTGAAGGTGAGTCTGTTTGTTACACAGCTGTGAATCCCTTCCGTGTTCGGCTCCTTAAGCATGACAAGAGAAGAGATGATGCTGGATTTCGGTTGTCAAGAAAGAGAGTTAAGTCTCCACTGAGCAAAGCATGTGGAAAAGTTGACAAAGACAACACCGGGACTGCAAAATCTCCCACAGTGAAGTCATCTTCTAAGGTACATAAATCAACAGAGGCATCTTCTCAAATAAACGGAAAGTCACCAGTGAAACTTGGAAAGGTTAGTGGCATACGGTGCACTCCTGAACCCAAGAGGAGAAGAAAGTCCCGATATGCCGAACCAGTTGACCTACATTCTGCAGGGTGACACGAATGTCGTTAGCAAGTTAACTCTTATCATTCAGGCCATTCAACACATTGCTGGATGGCTCAAATCAACTTCGGGAGTGACCCCTGTAGCTGCCATTGTAGTTTACTAACAGTGAGTGGTAGCAACCTGTAATATCCTTTTAACGTTATTATTGAATGTGCACATTAGTAAGGAAACCTTTGTAACCCAATGTATAATTATCAATAGGGAAACTATCTTGTCTTGATGCCGAATTGCAAAATCAATAATTGCTGTAGTTTCCGAAAAGTAGCCCCGGTCATCCATAAATAATTGAAGTCCACCTCGACCATTTTTCCTTCTTTTGGTGTCTTGCTGACAAAGTCAAAAGAACATAGCTATTTTGTGGCCCAAAGGACTCGTATGGCTGGTTGTGTTCAGATTCATTTGTCATGGCATTGCTTGACTGGCTCAGATTTCGAACTTTAGGTTTAGGTCTGATGTTCACAAGATCTATCGATCTCGAATTTAATTACATCAAGCAACCCCTTAAGATTGGTCAAAGAAAGTCCCTGTTACTGAGGTTGGCTAGCAAGAAATAGGATTCCTATAGAACGTGGTAAGGTGACTAAATGGAACGTGACGTAGTAAGTAATCTGGTTTGGTTTTTTCAACAACTACGCGTAGTATTAGTAATCTGTACACCAAGACCAACTTCTCGTCTTCAAATAAAAGCTTAGTGGCCACTCATCTTATTTAAACCATTCAATTGGACTTTATGGTCTTTGATTTGACTCCTCATCAGATTATTTGATCCAAGTCAATATCACACCGTCACTGCAACAAATGCATGATTAAGTTGGTTAGTCTGAACACCCTGGCATCATTTTGTACTCAATTTCGAATTCTTTTTCATTAGAGACTCACTGATAAAGCGCGACCACCAGTTTTTAAGGTATCTAGAGTCAAACATTGACCACGGAACCTATTACTCCTTTTATTTTTCTCTTCTTGGGAACTCCTTGGATTGGGGATGGGTTTTTCTTGTTTTTTTTTTTAAGAAGCAAAATTTTATTTCAATTTTGTGCTGATGTTAGTTGATTGGGACTGAGAGGCAATTTGGTGGCAAGTGTCCAACGGAAGGAAAACTTGTTAATGAATATTGGGCCACCAATCAATGCTGTGTGAGATTGAATGGTATTTTACTTATGAACGATCCTTTGAATTGTTTCATTTTGAAATTATTATAGAAAAAGATGTCACTGTAAATAACATGGAAAATGAAGGAAGTTTTGATTCGTCACGAAATTTAATTACAATGCTCACATCAAATATGGTCAAAGAAGAAAACAACAGAAAAGGTTATTCAAGCAAAAACTCAAAATATGGTCGTGCAGGCTGCAGGCTAGCAGCCGCTGGTGATGGCGGCCTGGCAAACCTATCCTCTTTTTTTTTTTTTTTCTATTATTATTTGTTTTTCATTGGCTACCAAGAAAGACTTTATGATTTTCGCTTTGATTTCTTTTTGTAAAAAGATATTTCACTTCGTCAACAACCAATTTATTAATTTGAATTAAATAAAAGGAGTTCAATCATTTCACGAGCTCCTTAAGTTAAAAACTTGACTCCTTAAAATTAAGGACGAGTTCCTTGTTTGAATTGTTGAATAACAAATTAATGAAACAACGACTCATGGAACCACCAAAAGCTTTTATGCAAACGGACCATTGTCCCCTCCTAAGGCAACACAACAAGTGAGCCAACTCTCATTTTTAATTCAATCCCAAAAAGGAAAGCTGTAATGTTCTATGAACTTATAGACGAGTTTTATTTTAGAATTCTAAAATGGAAGAGTTTCATTTTACAGTTCTAAAATGGAAGAGTTTTATTTTAGAGTTCTAAAATGGAAGAGTTTTATTTTAGAGTTCTAAAATGGAAGACAATGAACTTATACACGAGTTTCATTTTAGTAGTTCAAATCGTTTCCACAACTAAAATTGGAATCGTTCCTACAACTAAGATTTTGAAGAAGAAGATTAATTAGCCTTGGATTCTAAAAGATCCTAATGGAAACAGCCAAATTTTCTGCCCGATTTGTAAATACTCTCTTTGTCTTCATACAGATGCATTTTTTGGAAACCACTGAACACAGCCATTTGGAATTCAATCAAACGCCCAAAAAATCTTCTTTCATTCTAAATTTCGTACCAATATAAATCATATATATAAAACCACGACAAAACCAGAAAATATTTTAAAGAAAAAACATATCAATGAAATGAAGACGACCAGCCAAGTATATACAGCTACAAAAACAGCGATAAATCCACTCCTACTACAATCCTGCCACGTATACATTGACTGATAAGTCGCCGGATGTCGCTGCCCAAAAATCAACATAAAATTACCGCCACGTCACCACCTCTACTCTTTCCGAGTCTCTTGTCGTCCACCGACCTCGATATCCTCCGACTCGGCCACCGAACTATAAACGCCCGCGTTCCCTCCCGAAGGAGAAACGCCGCCGTTTCGTCTGTCTCTGCTGAGCATTCTCGTAAACGACAGCATCCGACTCATCGGTGACCTGAACGCCTGGCTCGCCGGCGAGTCACCGCGGCCCGAGTCCTCCCCCCGCCCAAAACTCTCGTTCCTTCTCGGAACCATGATGTCCAGCGGTTTCCTCCGCGAGCCCGACGACGTAGTTTCGGAATTACAACACTCGGAGCACAGCTCCGAACTCGGACCCGGTTCACCCCCTTCCGGTTCGCAAACATTCAAAACCACGTCGGCCCGGGTTTCCGACTCCGGACCCGGTTCCACTGGGGCCCGACAAAGGGGGCACGTCGAGTGAGAGTGGAACCACATGTCAATACACTCGATGTGGAAGCTGTGATTACATTTCGGAAGCAATCGGCCCTTCTCGCCGTCCTCGAACTCGGACAAGCAGACGGCGCACTCCAAAATCGGCTGCTCACGAAACTGCGTCGTTTCAGTCGATTTAGAGGAATAGACGAAGACGGGGAGGGAGTTGAGGATGGAAGCGTCGAGGCCCCGAGCGGGGGTAGAAAGGGTAGCGGCGTATGGGTCCTCGTGAAACACGATGTGGGTTCGGCGATTGCGGTGATTGCGACGGAGATGGCGACGGCGGGCACGGACGAGGTACCAGCGGGCGTAGAGGTGGAGACAGACCATGAGGATGACGACGAAGAAGAGGATGATGATGGCACTGAGCATGATCTTGCCGCTGACGGCGTAGCCCTTGTAGGGTTGTGGTGAGGAGGAGGCTTGCTGATCGGGGTCTTGGCGGTGGTCCGGGGGGTAATCCATTGAAGAAAAACCCATGGTGTTTGATTTTTGGTCTGAGAGAGAGAGAGAGAGAGAGAGAGAGAGATGGGGGAATATATGGAAAAGTTACGATATAAGAGAATATTAATAAAGAGGGGGAGGGGAAGGGCAAGTGGGAGGAAGCGAGGAAGGTTCTTGATAATTTCAGGGTTGAATTTACTGCTGCTGCTGCTTTTTCTTACTTACATTACAACTCTAGTCTCTCTACTCACTAAAAAGGAGAAAGAGGAAAGAGGAAGCCCGCGGTTTCTAACAGTCGCCTACCGTGGTTGACGCGGAATCCAGTGAAATGACTTGCTTGACCTTGTTTCACTTGCCAAATTTCCATATCCAACTGGTTGGCTGCTTCTCAGTATTTCCCTACCCAAGGAAAATCCAAGGAAAAAATACGGAGACTAACTTTAGATGCCAACTCTTTAATAGAGTATTAGAAAGTTGGTACATAAATTGGTATTAAAGTTCGTCTCCTTAAAATGATCAATCATGCTCCAATATTCATGTTTACAAATTTTGGTTTATTGGTTTTATAGTTGTTTTATGTGATCATATCAATCATGCTCCGATATGATTATTATTATTTTATCTTCTCTTATAGAAAGATTGTTGGATAGGAATTAATTTATTAATGTTGATGGATACAGAAAAAATGTTGTTTTCCCACCGCCGATTATTATTTATTTTTTAGTATACACACATTGCGCAATAATCTAAATTATAAAGGAGAAAACTTGTCATACACACATTATTACAGTATTACGGGTTCGAACTGATAAGCATATGATTTTAAAACTTACAAAGAGTAATATTAATAAATAGAGTAATTGGAAGAAATTGATTGTGAGACAACCCAATTGGTATTATATTAGGGTTTAGGGATTTTATTGTCTACCAACCCTAAAAATCACATTGGGATTTTATCGTCTCCTGTAGGTCTCCATATCTCCGATCTTTTTTTGGGTGACGATTACCTTATTTTGGCCAAAGCTTCTACTTCTGCGGCTAGGAAGATTTGAAATGTTCTGGACTGCTTTGCTGATGCTTCTAGCCTTCTAGCCTTCAAATTAATTTCCACAAGTCCACCCTTTACTTCTCTCCTCGAGTTACAAACTTTATAAAAACTAATATCAGTAATGTTCTTCAAGTTCAACATAGATCTACTATAGGTAGGTACTTTACTTGGGGTTCAGAACTTAGTTTTTTGGAAGCACCCCCAAAATGCCAAAGACCTCATTAACAGAATTCAGAAGAAATTTGCTGGCTTGAAATCTGTTTTTGGACCCATAATTGGGTTTTTCCCTTCCCACTAATCAACCTCATCCCCTTAAATCAAAGAACTTCTATTGATATTCAACTGAAAGTTTCTACTTTTATTTCTAATAACTTTTGGCTCAAGGATGCATTACCGACTATTCTTTCTCAAGATATTGTGAATCACATTCTTGCTAATTCCTATTCCTGTTTCTAGAATTACTGACAAAATGATTTGGGGACCTAGTCCCAATGGCTTGTTCTCAGTGAAAACTGCTTATAAAATTCAAATGCAAGAGGTTAATCCTCACCCGAATACTCAATTGCTTAATGTTTTATGGAATCAGACTCTTCCCCCTAAGATCAAACTGTTTGGTTGGCTTCTTCTGCGTGGCAGATTGCCAGTCAGACAAAGACTTAGCGGGTTCATTCCCAATATTACTCCTCAATGTGCACTCTGTGGGAATCAACTTGAATCTATTAATCACTTGTTCATGCATTGCAATTTTGCTCAGTCAGTTTGGAATTGTATCCATGGTTCTATAGCTCCTGTTGCTGCTGTTGGGGATCATATTGCTTGGTTATCTTCTTTAAACACTACTGATAACCAACATGGTCCTAATGATTTTTGCAAACGTCTCTTTATCTGCTGGCATATCTGGGACGCTCGCAACAACCTCATTTTTAAGAATATGGCACCGCATCGTGCGCAAGTTCTCTCTATTGCCAGTCTCATTCACCTAGACTACTGGAAGGCGAATCACAAGCTCAAGAAACCCAGACAGGTTGTTCCCCCTATCAAATGGAAGCCTCCTCCCTCTGGTTGGATCAAGGTCAACTTCGATGGATCAGTCAAAAATGGAGTTGCTACCACAGGCTTTTTTATTCGAATGACAACGCCCACACCCTTCTCGCTGGAGCTAAAAATATTGGAGTCAATTCCATTACTATGGCTGAATGCCTTGCTCTGAGAGATGGTCTAGCTCATGCAGTTCACCATGGATGGCGTAATATCATAATTGAATGTGACTCTAAAGTGATCATTGATGCTGCGAACAAGAAATGCTCTGCCCCCTGGAGTATTCTGCAACTTCTCTAACATGTCTCACACTTGGCCTCCGTTTGTAATTTGATTAAATTCCAGCATGCTTTCAGAGAGGCTAACTCGGTTGCTGATGCCTTAGCTTCCTTGGGTCACTCTCTAACCCCCTCCAAGCTTTGGGTAAGTAGTTTCCCTCTTTCTGTTGTTAATTCCTGGGCCTGCGTGCCCCGTGGGTCTAGGTATGTGTAATTTTCCTTTTGGCTCATTATATATATATATATAAAGGTATTATATCGGTTGAGTCGGTTGTGCTATGAGCTAAACCGGTGCATAGTTTTAATACAATGTAAGATCTCTCGCCAGATAATGGGAGGGAGATATAGATAAATTTGCTATATAAAAAAACACAAAAGATAAGGGAAATGTTACTAATCTGGGTTGGCCCATATCGCATCAAAGAATGTTGGGATCCGTTTGTGCCTTTCAGCAACCAAGTTGCGTGAGCTTGCCATATTCAAGCCCATTTAGAAAACCAAAACATGAAACATAAGCATTTCTCTAGAAGCAGATACTCCTCGTTCATTTCAATTACAGTTTGTTACATGCGTAAAAATAATTTATAAAAAAACTAATACATACATACTATACTGTTATTGACAGGAATATAGGAATTCCTACTTATAAGGGAAGGAGGGAAGAATTTTACCTCTTACATTCATCATAAGAATTTAGCTCTTAATTTCTCACCTGGAAGTAGCTTTTTTTAATTTTAATTTTTTTTTAAAAACCTCAAACAATAACATTAATTTTAAGAAATCAATGAGAAAAAGCCAATGTTGTTATTCATTATTAGCAATAATAATAAATTTTGGATATATACAATCTATTGAGGAAAATACTTCCTTCCTTACCATTACCATGTGTAAAAGAAAAGCACATGAGTAGTCAAAGATTCATGAGCTACTTGACAATCTTGAATGGGAGGCCTCCCATTCTTAACTCCCCCACATGACATGTGAGTTTTTCTTGTTCATGCTTTGAGGTGTTGGCCATTTGTAATTTATTTTCACTTGTTAGATATGCCGTTGTACACGTGAGGATGATTTGGTTGGTTTCCATTTGTACATTAAAATAGCGAACATGGTATGGAGGTCACGTGATTTGGTTTTCATATATTAAACCAACCAGTCATGGATTTCCAAGAAATAAGATGATAAGGTTTACTTGGGATTGAGAGCAAAAGTAACTTCTAGTATTATTCTTGAGTCGGGATTGGGGATACACGTTTTTGACACACAAGTATAACAAACATTTTCAATTATTAGATTAAAATATGAGTAATGTTACTCTTATTATATTTATATACCACATTATCATACCACTTTATGTGGCAGATGAAATGGACAACCACATCAAATAAAAAATGTCAACAAATTATAAAAATATATATATTAAATTAAATTAAATTGATATTGTTGTCTGCCTCATATGACGCATAAAGTGGTATGAGAATATGGTATACAAGTGTAGTAAGAATTGCATTATTCTTAAAAGATTATGAATGGTCAAGATTGCAATTAAACTAAATAGATATTTAGTTATATACCCATTCTTAGCACTAGTAATATAGATAAACCATACACCATTTAATTTTTACAAATAAATCCACACGAAAAAACCAAAAAATGATAGATGGCATGGCTCTATTGAATTTAATTTTGATTATTAAATTACTTTGATGCCCTATTGAGTGTATTGAGTTTTTTTTATGAGGTTTTGGGGTTGGGCTTATTTTAAGAAATTGATGGTAGTGTTGTAATTTATAGGAAGTTGGAAGTCTCTTTGTTATGTTGTAAATGGGATTTGTGTGTGTTTCTAAAATTCATTTAATGTAGGTTTTTTTAAAAATTTGGGCCCCTATATTGGGTATAATAGTGAATCTCCCTAAAATAAATAATTTACTCTCTTAGAAGTATAATTAATAAACATTGGAAATGGTAAAATTTTTTGGGGTCTTTTGATATAAGTTCAATTTTGAGTTTGCACTATGATCTAAGTACACCATAATATTTTAATCAAAATGTAAAATTAACTAAGTACACCTTATTTAATTACCAAAATACCCTTGATATATCCTAATACACTCTATCACACAACACTCTAGTGTCAATTATGAACCAGGTTTCACTTTTTACATGAATTAGTGCCATCTTTTTAGATTTGGGGTTCGCATCAAAATCTTTAATATCATAAGCTATTGTATGAGTAGATTTGCTAGCTCCTTCAATTCAAAGCTTGATTCTTGTAAATCCTTGTGATTTTTCTCGAAATATGTGGAGGAGACTCAAACATCTCTGTCAAATTACTAGTGAAATGCATCATCACCAGTCCGAAATCCTTGAGAATTTTGGATGTTTCCAAGTTAGAAGAAAAGTTTAAACCCTGAGATTTTAAAGTCATCCACTTCAACTTTATTGTATGGATGATGTTGAGCTAAGAAGTCAGACTGGAACAAATTTCTTCATTCAAATATGGATGCCCATCTTTCGTATCAGGAAGAATCAAGTACATGGAAAAACGCGACACTTGTCTTTCGCCGTGTTTGTAAGGAAGCTCTAAGCATTTGAAGCATCAAAGACCCTTAAAATTATACAAAAACTTCTTTACGTTTGATTAGGGTTGAATATGGTGAGTCGGGTGTACTTATTAAAATTATATTTATTTCACAATTCCATATATCCTTTTTTATCATTTTATATTATGGTAAATTAGTAATTCAATAAATATTTTAGTAATATGATGTACTTAGTTAATTTTAAGGTTCGTTTAGCAGTTTTTTTTTTTATTATCTCCCACAAGTTAACTCCTCCTGCTTGTGTTTTGTCTAGGCAAAGGCATCCTCTCTGTTCTTGTTCGACCATGTTCACTTCGGTGTCTAGGTAAGTATCCCGTCTTTGTGCGAAAAAACTGTAGATTTTTTTTTATCATTGATGATGATATAGTATTTCCCGCCAATACTTGTTCATCTTCTTGGGTTCTGCTGGCTTAAAAATTTCTTGTCAAGAAATTCCTCCAAAGCGACTGAACGTCCAGCTTCGCCTAGTGATATTAGTGCCAGAGCTCCGGGTACTCATTGTAAAAATATAATAGAAGCAGACCCTGCAAGACTAATGTTAATGTTAGTACATGAGTGTGAAGGGGTTTACGAAATGTTAGATAAGAAAGGAGGAGTAAATAGATTAAATACCTTGAATTGAATGCATAATGTAGCCTTGGAAAAATACAAGTATTTTTGGAGCCGCTTGCACACTGAACTAGCAATGAGTTTCAAGAAAACCAATCTGAGTTGCCAGATGAAGACGAGGATCTGGTTATGGCCCCACATTAATCCAACTGTTGGAATGATAATATTCAATCCATCTCGGAAGAAAAAAGTATAAATAAATAAATAAAGGGAAAATCTTCAGTCGGCCGGTGCCGAGCAACTGACCTTCTCCCCGACATCTCAAGCCACCCCTCATGGCCACCGCCCCAACCTCCCCATCAACCACCACACTCTTAACTCCATAAACAACCCCCAATCTCTGTCTCTGTCTTTGCCTCTTCCCTCACATGCCCTCTCTCTCTCTTCCTCTGTTTCTCTTTCTCTTTCTCTATCTCTCTCCTCGTATCATCTCTTAATCTCCTTCACACTGGAAGGAATCAATCGTAAGATCAACATTAATTTCATTAACTAAAGGTTGCCAAAGAAGATTTCGTAAAATTAATTAATTAATTAGTAAAATTACTGCTGGTGTGTTTTAGGTCTTGCAGATATGTGGAGCTTTCTCCACTGTGGGGCTCAACAATTCCATAGCACAATCATTCTAATTAATTTATTAATGTTGTGGATGGATATAGAAAAAATGTTGTTTTCCCACCGCAGGAGAAGCATATGATTTTTGTTTTTTTTAATACAAGAGATAGTCTAAATTGTTATAAAAAAATATAGTTTTCTTTTTCCATAAAGCCAAATACAAAAACATTATATTATAAATAACATATAAATAAATTGGAAAGCTTTTTAAGGTATAATGAAATTGAAGAAAACAAAATAATAGGTAAGTGAAAGGAAAATAAATAATAAATAAGGTGAGTTTGGCACGGTGAAGCACGTCAAAGACGTTGTCATAAAGCCTTTGTAGCCTCCCTACGTGCAGGTCCTGGCGGTCTACAAGACTCCAAGATACGACCCCTTGTATACAAACTCAAGATCCGCTATGAGCACGTTCATAGACAGATATAGGTATCCAAGTCACAGAACCATTGCTAAAATAATAATATAAAGTAGAGAATATATATATAAGTAGAAAATGAGAGAATTAGTTTATGGTGGTGATTGTGGTATGTGATATTCTGATGGTGTACTGTGTGTATTTTAAATGTGAAGGAGGAGTGACATTTTATAGGCATCCAAAAACATGTAACCTTCACCAACCAAAAAATTAAGGCATTCACCAACAGAACTAAAACCTGAATATTAAATATTTATAAACCCCACAATAAATAAAATAAAACAACCAAAATAAATAAATAAATAAAACGGTTAAATTTTGAAAACCTTTTTAAAATTCCACATAAATTACAAGGGAATGAGATTTCTCACGCACACACCATTATGATGTTATAGGAGTTCAAACTGAGAAGCATATGATTTTAAAACTTACAACAAAAAAAAAAAAGGGTAATTGTAAGAAATTGATTATGAGACAACCTAATTGGTTGAAATTGTGTTTTTGGATAGTGAGAGAGACAAGGATGATGCTGTTGAGGATTGAGATTATATCGGTTGAGTCAGGTTGTGCTATGAGCTAAACTGGTGCATAGTTAATACAATGTGAGATCTCACTAGATGATGTGAGGGAGGGACAATGGCGGAACCATGAATTTTTGTAGGGGTGGGCTAATATAATTTTTTTCTTCTTCTTAATCTATTGAAATCTTGAATATATAATTATTGTTGTCTTTTTTCTTACTGCTCTAAGAATCCCCAATATTTAATACTCAAACCTTAAAATTTAACAATAACAATTCATATTTAGAATTAAATAAGAAGAAAGAGATAAACCTACCAAAATATTGAAGAATACTGAATGATTTTGAAAAGGAAGATAGCAGATGTTTCAGTGTACTTTTCTCTTTTACTTTGTTTCGAAGCCCTCTTCTTTTTGGGGTTTACGATATGTTCCTGTGCCTATGGTGATTTTTTTTACTGTTTCGAATCTCTTGTTTTTTTAAGGGTTGAATGATATGCTATTATGTTATTGTTGTTGTTGCCCTAATTGAATAATCCACCGAACAGCATGTGGGTCTTATTTTAATGATATACTATTATATTCCTTTCCTTTTAAAAAAAAAAATTGTTGTAAAGGTGTTTTTGTCTTACTTTACTCTTTTGTGTGGGCTGAAAAACGAAAGTATTGTTTTCTGGTAATGGCTAACATTGAATTATAGTAGTTTGTTAATATATTGAAACTTAAATAGAAAATTTTGCCCCAGGCTACAGCCCATGTGAGCCCCTTGCTAGTTCCGCCCTTGGGGAGGGAGATACAGATAAATTAGCTAAACAACACAAAAGATAAGGGGAAAGGGCAAGGGGTCGGGATCTAGTGAGAACAATAAATGAGAATGTTATATAAGAACACCATTGGATTAAATTGAACGATTGAGGTTAAAAAACATGGTTTTAATAGGTTTCACATACAAACGGGTAGAACAAAACCCGTATACCCAACTAAGACCCATCTCCTTTTTTTTCTTCAATTTTCCTTCTTCGTCCCTACCTGTACCGCACATCTCATCTTTACTTTTTCTATCTCCATCTTCTTCTCTTCAACCTGTCTATCTCCATCTTCTTCTTCCTCTCTCTCCAACCATTTTCTTTGTACCAACTACAAATTAATCTTTTTGTTTTATCAGATGACAATAAAAAAAACCCAACTGGTGATAGGTTAGCAAAATATTCAAGATCTTCAAAATCTGGCATACCCTTTTCTTGATTCCATCCTCTTGAATTCTCAGATTTAATGAATAGTATTTATTTTATCTCCAAAATTTTATGATTTTGGAAATCTGTTTTCTTATTTTTCTTTGGGTTATAAAAAACAACCAACTCCATTGCTTCCCGAAAAGGAATTCATATGATTCAGTTATCATGTCTATCGATTTCATATTTCTTTTATAACAAGGCCACGAATTTGCAGGCCATAGCATTGGTTGCTCAGCTCCATTTTTGTGTTTTTCTAGATATGGATTTCTTGAATTTTGGTATCTTATTCTGTATTTTGGGTTGTTGATTTGTTGACTTGTATGCCGTCATATAATTTAGGTTGTTGATATGTTAATCTGTAATTTAGGCTATATCTCTATCTCACTCCCTATTTGATGCCCTTAGCCTGTTGAGACAATCTATTTATCTTTAACTTTTTTTGATTTTGGTTTAAAATTCAAGAACATTAGAAACCATCTCTTACATGATAAACTTTTTTGTCTCTTGGCATTATTGTGTATCATTCTTGTTGCATATTTCAAGCTGTTTATGAGGATAATGAGTCATTTATGTATCATCATGGTTATGGTTATGCACCCTAGGACACATGCAACATCTCTGTTGTGCATCTGAATAGTGCATCGTCAGGTACTTCAAACATGTGTCATTCTCGCGTAGGCCATATGTCATTTTGTGTATATTTATCTTAATAAATACAAAATATATATATATAAAATAAACCAAAAAAAAATCTACAAACTCCTTGGGACATTATCTTTGACTATGAAGCGTGAAATTTCAATTTTGAGTTTGAGAAATTTGAAGTAATAATTGGAGGAAGAGTTGTAGTGATGAAGGGTAATGATCTTTATACTTGGAGTTATACAAACTTGACTTTGAGAAATTATTTAATTTTTTATAAGTCAAAATTATATTTTAAATATCAAAACATGTAGAAAATGTCACAAGGAGTTCGTAGGATTTTTGGGGGTATTTTTATGCTTTTTAATAAATTTATTATGATTTTTGGAAGTTAAAGCATTAAAAAATTGTAATAAATTAAAGAGAATGACAAGTGGCAGCACTTGACTGGTGCATTGTAAGTACTTCAGACGTGTGTCATTCTCGCGTAGTGCCACGTGTCATTAGAGTTTCATTTTGTGTGTATTTATCTTAATAAATTCATTAAAAATGATTAAAAAATAAGAAAAATACACAAAAAATTTCTACAAACTCCTTGCGACATTATCTTCGACTATTAAGCGTGAAAGTTCACATTTAAGTTAGGGACATTTGAAGTAATAATTTGAGGAAGAGTTGTAGTGATAAAGGATAATGATCTTTATACTTTGTGTTATACAAACTTGATTTTGAGAAATTATTTGATTTTTTTATAAGTCAAAATTATATTTTAAACATCAAAACGTGTACAAAATGTCACAAGGAGTTCGTAGGAATTTTTGGGGTATTTTTATGCTTTTTAATAAATTTATTATGATTTTTGGAAGTTAAAGCATTAAAAATTGTAATAAATTAAAGAGAATGACAAGTGGCAGCACTTGACTGGTGCATTGTAAGTACTTCGGACGTGTGTCATTCTCGCGTAGAGCCACGTGTCATTAGAGTTTCATTTTGTGTGTATTTATCGTAATAAATTCATAAAAAATGATTTAAAAAACAGAAAAATATACAAAAAATTTCTACAAACTCCTTGCAACATTATCTTCGACTATGAAGTGAGAAAGTTCAAATTTGAGTTTGGGATATTTGAAGTAATAATTGGAGGAAGAGTTGTAGTTATAAAGGGTAATGATCTTTATACTTGGTGTTATACAAACTTGACTCTGAGAAATTATTTAATTTTTTTAAAGTCAAAATTATATTTTAAACCTCAAAACATGTAAAAAAATGTCACAAAGAGTTCGTAGGAATTTTTGGGGTATTTTTATGCTTTTTAATAAATTTATTATGATTTTTGGAAGTTAAAGCATTAAAAAATTGTAATAAATTAAAGAGAATGACAAGTGGCAGCACTTGACTGGTGCATTGTAAGTACTTCAAACGTGTGTCATTCTCGCGTAGCGCCACGTGTCATTAGAGTTTCATTTTGTGTGTATTTATCTTAATAAATTCATAAAAAATGATTAAAAAATCAGAAAAATACACAAAAAAATTTCTACAAACTTCTTGGGACATTATCTTTGACTATGAAGCGTGAAATTTCAATTTTGAGTTTGAGAAATTTGAAGTAATAATTGGAGGAAGAGTTGTAGTGATTAAAGGATAATGATCTTTATACTTGGTGTTATACAAACTTGACTTTGAGAAATTATTTGATTTTTTTATAAGTCAAAATTATATTTTAAATATCAAAACATGTACAAAATGTCACAAGGAGTTCATAGGATTTGTTGGGGTATTATTATTTTTTTTTTTTGTAATGAATTTGTTATGATTTTTAGAAGTTAAGGCATTAGAAAATAGTAATAAATGGAAAGAATGACAAGTGGCACCATCTGACTAGTGCATTGTAAGTACTTCAGACGTGTGTCATTTGCGTGGCGCCACGTGTCATTAAAGTTTCATTTTGTGCGTATTTATCTTAAGAAATACACCAAAAAATTAATAGAAAATCATAAAATACACACAAAATGAAACTCTAATGACACGTGGCGCTACGAGAGAATGACACACGTCTGAAGTACTTACAATGCACCATTCAGGTGCTGCCACTTGTCATTCTCTTCAATTTATTATTATTTTTTAATGCCTTAACTTCCAAAAATCATAATAAATTTATTAAAAAGCATAAAAATACCCCAAAGAATCCTACGAACTCCTTGTGACATTTTCTACATGTTTTGATATTTAAAATATTATTTTGACTTATAAAAAATTAAATAATTTCTCAAAGTCAAGTTTCTATAACACCAAGTGTAAAGATCACTACCCTTTATCACTACAACTCTTCCTCCAATTATTACTTCAAATTTTCCAAACTCAAATTTGAACTTTCACACTTCATAGTCGAAGATAATGTCATAAAGAGTTTGTAGAAATTTTCTTTGTATTTTTCTGATTTTTGTGTGTGTATTTATTAATGAAACTCTAATGACACGTAGCACTATGCGAGATTGACACACGTCTAATGTACTGACGATACACCAATCAGATGTTGCCACTTGTCATTCTTTTCAAGTTATTACTATTTTTAACGCTTTAACTTCCAAAAATCATAATAAATTTATTAAAAAGCATAAAAATACCCCATAAAAATACACCAATCAGATGACGCCCTCCCCATCCCACTCATAGCCATCACCGCCCCACCTAGTCCACTCATTCCCACCCAAAACCATACCTAGACCCACCCAACACCCACGCAAAACCCAACCCAGATCTCATCCTCCACTCCTCACCTCTCATCTCTCTCCTAAGAATCTCATAACCATCTCAAATCCAATTTTTTTGTTGTAAAATCAATATGCTTCAACAAAAAAAAAATTCAGATCTGGAACTTAGGTTTGGTGGATGTCGAAAAGAGAATGGGAAAAGAGAAAAGGGGAGATACAAATAAGAGGGTGGTGGATGGGGGAGAAGAAACAGAGGGATGATGGTGGGATGGGGTTGGTGGGAGTTGATTAACTCTTGATTCAGAGTCTCTTGTTTGTTTGAGAAAAATAGTTGTTCCAGTGGGGTCTTGATAGAGAAGTTGGAGAGGATATGGTCTCAGTTAGATATATGGGTTTTGTTTGACCCGTTTCTATGTGAAACCCTTTAAAACCATCTTTTAATCTCAACTGTCCAAGTTTATTCAACGGTCTTGATACAAGTTCGCACTTAATGTTCCCATATAGCTGTTCTCACCTGATCCGAATTGAAAGGGCAAGCAAGAAAGCAAACTTGCCCAAGAAATGTTACTAATCTGGGTTGGCCCATATCGCATCAAAGAATGTTTGGGATCCGATTCAGCAATCAAGGACTGGTAGCGTGAGCTCGGCCTAAGCAAGCCCATTTAGAAAACCTAAACATGAAACATAAGCATTTTTCGTTTGTTGGGCTGTATGTCACAAGAGTTTTACGTATATCGACAGTTTTAACTTCGAATTTTGAGAGTAAAGCACTTATTTTCACGTTCATCATAAGAATTTAACTCTTACTTTCTCGTATGGAAGTAGTTTTTTAAGGAAAAAAAAACCTCAAACAATAAGATTAGTATTAAGAAACTAATGAGAAATCAAATGTTGTTATCCATTATTAGCAACAATGGAAAAAAAGAAGAAATTGGTGTTTTCAATCTATTTCTCTCCCACCAAACAAGTGCGGCAAACTGATCACCCACCATAAGCATGTACATGCGTGCAAGAAAGCACATGAACAGTCAACGAATCATGAGCGACTTGACAATCTTGACTCCCCCACAGGACATGACATGACATGTGAGTTTTTGTCGTTCATTCTTTGAGGCGTTGGCCATTTTTGCATAAACAATTTTAATGCCGCAGATAAACCCCGTGGGCTTGTTTTTACAATAGAATAGCAAACAGAGTATGGAGGTCACGTGATTTGGTTTCCATATATTAAACCAGTCATGGATCTCCAAGAATTAAATATGATAAGGTTTACTTACTTGGGAATGGGATTGAGAGCAAAAGTAAGTTGTATTATTATTCTTTTGTTACTTGTTCTTAGTACATTTCTTTCTTTTTTAGCTGAATGCATTTTGACTGACTGTTTCTGATCCTCTTAGATTCCACACTGGTGCGCTTTCAGCCTTTCAGCTTTGTTCTTAATAAGCCAGCTTTACATTTAGAGGATTCTTTACAGGCTTTTCGGCATGTAATTGATATTTTTTACATTGGCCAATGCCCAGGCCAGAACTTCAATCTAATATGAAATTAGTGCGTTAAAATTAGTAGGCAAAAGATGCATTAGTATAGTGGTTTGAACTAATTGCTCCTCCAGAAAATGTTATGGGTTCGAATCCTAGCATATGTGTAGTGTATGTTAGTTTAGTATACTATCGCACCTCTCAATAGGAAATGTCCTAAAAAAATATCATTGTACCATTCAGTTTACCTGCAAAAAGTCATTAACCCTTTTATCTTTATTTTTTTGGTGATTAGCTCTTTTTATTTAATTTTTTTTTTTTTAAAAAAAACAAGTTATAATCTAAATTACAAGGAGAATGAGGGTTTCTCACACACATTAGCAACCGAGGTGCCACTAAGGTTTGAGCTTGAGATCACCAATTTACAAATCATGACTCTTTTTTCACAGAATTAAACTTGTTGGCTCAATGAAAAAGGCCCTTTAAATTTTGGGTTCAAAAGGCCATTAACTCTTATGTTAGTAAATTCTGTTTTCTCTGAAAAGTCACAACATGTCTAATACGAAACTACTTTGTGAATTGACAAATGAAATTACCAAGTCATTTTGTGAGAACGCTTTATATAATCCAAATTATTTATATTTAATTAATAAAGTATAGTTGGAACTTGGAAGTGTAAAAGGTTTATTGAGCATTTACTAGGGTTTACCAATACCCAACGGCCATTACTCTTCCCACACGCCTCTAGAGCCCCAAAAGCTCACTTTTTCACTCCACCCCACTTTCCTTCCCTCCTCCTCTTTTCTTCTCCATTTGCCCTCTTTCATTTTCTGCAGCTAAGAAAAACCAAATCTTTACTACCCTTTGCTCTGCTTTCCCACAAACAGAACCCGAAAAACTCATCTTCACTTAGAAACACAACCAAACTTACAGAGAAAATGTCTAACAAGTCACCAATATTTCCGATGCCACAACCTCAACACTTCAGCGACTATGGCTTTGACCCTCAAATCGACTATTTTCAGGTTCCATTAATCTTCACCATTTCTCTCTCTCTCTCTCTCTCTCTGCATCAAAGTTTTTATCTGATTCTGACGATTTTCTTTTATTGTCAAAAACATCAAGGTCCTGGAAGAAGCAAGAATGCACAAACGTGAGACAACAAGATCCATAGACTCCATACACTTTAAGCTCCAAAAACCCATCTCCAAAGACGACCCCAAAAAGACCCACAAGGCCAAGAAGAAGCGCTGGTGGAAAAGCGCTCTGCTCTTCTTCAAATGCGTCACCCACCACCACCATGGCCACAACAATCGCAGCGAAGAAGACGTGCACCAGGCCAGGGCTAATGCCTTCAGGGCCTCAATTTCAGGTCCCGTCTATATAACAGAGAGCAGAAGTGGATCGAGCACGCCTTACCGTACGACAAGCAGGCCGTCGTCGGGACCCCTCGCCGGAACTCTGTCTCCGGCGAGTAGGGGTGAGCTGGACATTCCATATCTCAGCCTCAGGGAGCTTAACATGGAGCAGCAGCAACAGAGGAACTCTACCTCTGCCATGCCCATATATTTGGTCACTTGATTACTAAATAAATAGTGATTAGATTAATCATATTGTTAGTCTTTGGAGAGCCATATATATTACTAAGCTCTCTTCTTTTGATTAATTAAATGGGGGTGTTAATTGGGGTTTGTTTGTACATTTTTGTTTTTGCAAACTGCAAAGGCAATTTGATCCTTTGGAGGAAAGCTAGATCCTCCTTTTGGTGTTTGTTGCTCACTTTTTCAAGCTTTGAAACTAATGAACCCTGCTTTGACTTAAGTCAGCATTTTACTTTTCTCTTATCTCTTGTTAATCATTTAGGGCTGGTTTGGAGTGATCTAGATAGACAAAAAGCACTTCTATCATAAATACGTTGAAATTTTCATGAGAAACCAAAGTGCTTCTTGGAAAAGCAATTGAGAGTGCTTCTTCAAAAAGTGCTTATATGACTAAAAAATGCTTCTAAATTTTTCTGTCAAACACTATAGAAGCGAGCCTAAGTGATTTGATGAAGAAGTACATGATAGATGCTTTTGCTAGAATCACTTAAAATCATTTAAAGTGATTATATGGAAAAAACATATAGGAGGTGGTTCTCTCATAAGTTATTTTGGCTTCTACGTATCACTCTCAAACGAACCCTTAGTAATATTAAAAAATTATATTTTAGTTTTGATAATGGATTCAAGAATGTATAATAGGGCCCCTTTCAATCAATCCATTCTTCATCTTCGTCACCAAACCCTTTGTTTTTCCATCATAACTCCAATTATGTTGCATATCGTGTGAGTTGGGTTAACCCTTATGAGCAATTGCTTCAGTAAAAATATTTGAATACTTTATCTTCCATATTCCCCTTAGTTGTTGGGTAACATCATGTGCGATCATTAAGATATTTGATAGATCTTATGTGATCCCATTTGATATTTGGGTTTGTTTATTTGATTGTTGAATCTAGCTCCCACAAGATCTATGTATGTGAAATCGGTAGCTTAAATTGCCAGCCAGTATGGATCAAAACGTTATCTACAAGTCATTGTTTTGATTTCTGGAATGAAGTGGAATAGGAATTGGAAGAATGAGAATGAAATTAAGTTAAGAACATAATTTATTACCTAGTTTGATTGAAAATAAGAGTCAAAGTTTGGTACCGAGGATCCATTCTCTTCCGCTATTTGGTTAACCATTTGGGTCTGGATCTCTCATTCGAGATTCGGAATTGGAGTTTTTGTCCTCCCAAACTTAAAATCCTAGCTCCATCCTATAATTTAAAGCTTGAAGCTTTTTGACTCAAGTGAATTATAGGAATGAAATGTACATTCTTTACCTCTAATTTTAGAATCTCCATTTTGTCATTTTGGGAATCGAAAATAGCATTGTCTAAGTTATACATGTGAATAGTGGAATGGTAATTCTAAAGGGAATGCCCTTCATTGTAATTTGTATCGAACCAAACACCTCAAGCAAACAATATTGAAAGCATTGAAGCAGTTGCTTGGGATGGGATGTGAAGGGAGGGAAATAGGCTAAAAAAGGGCGATGCCTACTCATCGACAAAATGCAAGAAGATGGACGGGCATGTTCAACGGCCTAATGTGAGCAGAGCATTATATGCCCAACTGCCCAACCGCCGAGTACAAGGGAAGGACCGCAGACAAAAAAAAGGGTACAAGGGGACGATGGGTCGGTTTCAAATAAGCACAAAGACAAAAAAACAAAGCACAAGGCTCCAAATTAAGGAGCGGCAGCAACAAAACAAACAAGCACATCTCATGTGCCATTTGGTCCTCCGCTCCTCTCGTCTCTCTCGGAAACTTAACCTGAGCACCACGTCATTTCGCTATCCATATTAACGTTTCTCTGTCACTGTCTGTCAGTTCGATTTGAGAGTGGAAGAAAAAGAGAACCTCCGAGCACTTCAGTTTTGCAGGGCGGCCTCAGGTTTGTGGGCTTATACTTTTTAACTTTTCACCTTTTAGTGGGCCTCACAGGCCCAATATTTTTGTTCCTAAAAGCCCAAAACAGGGTTCATGTAGGAACCTCTCTGCATGTAAAATCTGGGTATACCTTATCAATATATAACTATAGCTCAACTCAATTACCGATTAGGTGAATGAATTACATAATCTAATTATATCATTCTATTGCATGGATAATGGAAGTCAAACAAGAGCACTTTAACTAAACCATATTGTTAGAAAGTCGTCGGTAAATCTAACCCAATGAATAATAACATTGACTTGTAGACCGATTATCTAGGTTTAAATCTCTTATCTCTATATAACTTTCGCAGTGTGTATATGAGAAACCCCCTCCTCTTAATTTAGACTATCGGTTGTATTTTAAAATTAAACATATTGTTATACACACCTAAGACCATCTCCAACCCATGAGGGGCTAAATCCAAATTTCCCCCCTCCAAAAAGTGACTATTTGGGTTTTGCCCAGGACTCAAATCATTTTTTCTCCCAATCCTCCGGACTCAAATTTTAAGTCCGCAACTTTATTAAATTGTTTAAAAATAGTTTAAGTCTAATTTTTTATTTTTTATTTTTATGGATAACTTTTCTTCATTCAATCTTTTTAAATAACTTCATAATTAAATTTTTTGAACAATTTGACCTAAAGAAATTAAAATTCCACAAATATAGTTTTATTCCAAAAGAAAACACACAACATAGAGTTTGAAGTGAGTTTTGGGGTTGGATCTGATATAGATTAATTTAAAATATTACTTTGACCGTTGGATTTAAATTTCAGTCGTTGGATTTTTTTTTCCCATTAAAATAGCTTAGATTTAATAATTGTTGAGGCCCAAAAAGTCACGGTTCGGCCCAATGCAATACCTTACCGAAAAGAAACCCGATTTTGGGCACGCGAAAGTTCGTCATATGTGCTTGCATACATGCCACGCCAAGCAAATAAGCAACACGCCACGCTACAAGCTTCAGTGGACCCAAGTCACGCAAGATGCCTGGGGTTTGCTTGAGGGGGTTGTGGTATGGATGGTAATAAATCGACATGAGGCCCATTGATAGGCCGAGAAATGGAAGTCCGGGTTTCTTGGGAGCCTCCGAACTCAAGCTCATTTCTTAGGCCCAGAACATGTGGGTGAGCACAAAGAGAAAATTATCCCAACCAAAATATCCTAACCAAAATATCCTAACCAAAATAGCTTATTGACTCAACCATAAAAAGCCCAATATTTGAAAGAGATAGCCCACTTACTCAATAAACCAACTTGGCCCATACAATTACAATAAAAGAGCTGCAAAGCTCCAGCACTTGGTTGAAGAAGAAAGCCGCGAAGGAAATTGGGAGGGCCACGTGCGCAGAGCTCCTGAGAGGCTTCAGCGTAGGAAGGAACAAGTTCCAAGCTACAACATCCAAAGGACCAAGGGATATTGGTGCGCGGGAAGGATGCCACTTTTCGAACCAGCATACATAGCTATTTCTTTTCTTCATCAGATCTGGCCATGGAAAGATGAGAAGGGAAAAGGCAGCTACATTGGGAGGGCCCTACAATCATCATCGTTGATTAAGCTGTATGTACATACCCAAAAAAAAAAAAAACAAACAAACAAACAACAACTTAATTCAAATGTGTCGTTGGATTCCAACAGCAAGTTCATAGGGCAGCGACAAGTGGCAGAAAGAGAAGGGAAAAGGCAGCTACAAAAAAGAGGTGGGACCCAGGTCAGTATCTTTAAACATGGGGGCTGTTTGAGTTGCAAGTGGGCTCCATGAAAACATTTGGGTCTAGGCAATACTTGGACCCATATTTGGGGTCCAGAATTTGGGTTTTCCCAAATTTTGGATCCTTTATTTTGTTGGGTTGGGGGAGATTTGGGGCAATATTTTAGGTTTAGGTCCTTGCATTGGAGATGGCCTAAGTGCCAGGCTAGGCATTTATTAACTGCAGTAGAATAATTGTTGTAATTTTATCACGATGGAAAGACAAGGCCCCAAGGAAGGCACTAGTGGACACTGATGGTTCTGGAAAACAATTTGGCTTTTAGCCGAAAAAAGAAAGAAGCCCTTGGTGCCTGGTGCCTGGTGGGTCTACCCACGTTGAATCCGATCCCCTCGCCATCACTCTAAAATGTCGAGGCCTTTTCGTGTAACATGTTGTAGATTTTATTTTCCATAAAACTCACGTATTACGTTATTAACATAGAAAAAGGAATTCAAATTTAATATTTTCCATTTGGCATCTCCCTTGGAGATGCTCTAATGACTTAGGGAAAAAACCTCAACTCATGTAATCTTCTATTCAAATATTGCCGCATGTCAAATTTTTTATTTTTTTTAACAACTGGATTCATCAAGTTCAATTGTATAAAATAAAATTAGAAAAATAAAATTTCTAAAAGAAAATAATGAGAATAATATGTCTAGCAAACCACCACTTCTCTTCCTTCTAACCCTCTACCCCAACAATAACTCATTTTCCAGAGCAACCGCGAAGGGCCGATCAAAGCAACCACCAATCCTCTAATCCATTCATAATTTATATCAATCTAGCCGTGATAATATATTTTCTGCCTTCCACCAAAGAATCTCAATTTAATAAAACTCATTTTAGAATGACATATTATACAAAATTCATATGAAGTCTATTTGGAGAGAAAAACCAAAACTAGCCCCTTGTTATTTTCTAATTGGTTCTTCATGTGTTAGAATTTTATAAGAACCAATTAGAAAATAACAAGTTGCTAGTTTTGGGGTTTTCACTTCAAATAGGCTCTATAAGGACTTTTGTATATTATGTCATGCTAAATGAATTTATTAGTGAAATCCTTTATAAAAAAAAATAGAAAATATAATAAAAACTAAAATCTGTAAACATTTCCAATTTGATATCATCACTCTCTCTAAAAAAATTTCCATCTTTGGTGGTAAAAAGTTGTTATTTTTATTTTAAAACTAATTTTCAATTTACTGTATGAGTTCTATTTGATAAATGCAAGAGACTATAAAATACTTGCTTAATTGTTGTGAAGGAAAACGTTCAAAACAAATTGGTTTGATTATACTATTAATTTAAGGTCTAAACTAGTCGAATAAGACTTTGCAGACATGAGGATAAGGTGGACAAAGCTCGAATTGCATCCTCTTTGCCCTTCACTTGCTGGAACATTTGGAAGTCGCGTTGTAAGGCTGTCACGGATGGCTATATTCCATCCCCAATGGTGACTGGGATTGCATCCTCTTTTGCTATCTCTGATTTTTTAGAGGCAAAAGCTCACATTGTGGCAATTAGAAGGTCTTTCGTCTCTCCCGAGCTGAGAATTGATACTTGTTGCCCCCTTTCTGCCAGAAAATAAAAATAAAAATAAATATTGATGTAGCCTGGTATGCTGAATCACAACGAGGCGGCATTGGATTAATTGCTAGAAATCATCTCGGATCTTTTATGGCAGCCAAGGTGTGTCCATGTAAGGCAAATTCGGCTTTGGAATTGGAAGCTATGGCTGTTGTAGAGGCGTGTTCCTTTGCTATTGAGCATCAATTTCGCCAGGTTCAATTCATGATGGATTGTAGAGAGGTTATTCGTGGAGTACAAGGACATATTGCGAGAGGTCGGTGTGAGTTATACCCTTTCCTCTGCAAGATTAAGGAACAACGTTAGGCTTGGTGTCCAAGAACAGCTAATGTGGTGGCAGATCATAATGCGACTCTAGCAAGTGCGAGGATGAGTGTTGTGACCTGGGTCATCAGATGGGGACAGGATCTCTCTGTCCTCAATTTCCATATCCCTTTAGAGCATTTCCACTGATTTACCATGGCAAAAGGCAAGGGAGGTAAGGGTTAGACTATCCACATGAATAGTGCCTACTATAACAATTTTTTTGTTGGAGCATCTTCAACCGAATATGTCAAAAGCGCGACATAGACATTTACGGCTAGAAATAATATCTCTCATCATTCCAACCGATATGTCGGAAGCTAATGTGGAATGAATGCAGGTGGTTGAGATGTTATTTTTGACATCCAAAAGCGAGATGTCAAATGAATATTTTATTATTATTATTATTTTTAAAATTAAAAATAAATCAACACTAAAATATAATAAAATAATAATTTAATTTGACATATTCGGATGGAGTGTAAAGTTGTGTAAAATGTCAAATTTCACATGAGGCCATCAAATTTAAATTTGATGTTTGATATTTGGCATCTTCCTTTGAGATGCTCTTAGTTTTCCACTCATTGCCATGACGACGTAAGGGCAATCATTCATATGAGATATGAGGAAAATAAATTTGTATAGAGTTTTGGTATGAGAAGTGAGGAATATGCAAGCTATTTATATATTTTTGGTATTTTTTTCAGAAATTTAAAAGTTTTTAATTTTTTTTATTGCTGACGTCATCACTGACGTCACAACCCTCACACTTTGTACTGTTCTTTGTCGTTTTCTAGTGCACCCGTGTCACGGTAGCGTCACCTTTCCTTCCTATCCTTTCAGTTATCTTATCAGCAACAAACACTCCTCATTCAACTGTTAGAGATATATTACGTGTAGCCAAGTTGTTTTAAGCTGGTGTGATTTAGAACCAAGTCATTTGACAGCTCATGTATTCAGTTAAACGCTAAACTCTATAAATACTGAGCCAGCTAATATTGTAAAATTTAAACAGAGAAAATCAATAAAGAAATTCCAGAACCTTTCATTTTCTTCTTCGTTTCCTCTGTTCTTACTTGCTTGGTTATCAGCAACAGCCACCCAAACCACCAACCAAACCAACCAAACATAAACCAGAGAACTGATGACAGAGATGGAGGGCATAGAGCACAGAACAGTCCAAGTCAATGGCATAAACATGCACATAGCCGAGAAAGGCCAGGGCCCACTCATCCTCTTCCTCCATGGCTTCCCCGAACTCTGGTACTCCTGGCGCCACCAGATCACAGCCCTCGCCTCCCTCGGCTACAGAGCCGTAGCGCCGGACCTCCGCGGCTTCGGCGACACCGACGTCCCGGATTCCCCCACGAACTACACCTGTCTCCACGTGGTCGGAGACCTCATCGCCCTCCTCGACGCCATATCCCCCGACCAGGACAAGGTATTCGTGGTGGGCCACGACTGGGGCGCTTACTTAGCTTGGTTACTCTGCCTGTTCCGGCCCGACCGGGTCAAAGCCTTGGTCAACCTGAGCGTGCCTTTCATGCCTAGAAACCCTCAGAGGAAGTTCATTGAATCTATGAAAGCTGTTTATGGGGATGACTATTACATGTGCAGATTTCAGGTTCAATCTCATATGCCCCCTGTTTTATTGTTTTTATTTTTATTAAATTTTCTGACTTGTTTGTTTGGCAATTTTACTTCATATAGTTTTTCAGCTGATGCGAATTTTTCTTTTGGGGGTTTGAATTTCATGGAAATGTTTGTTGATTATTGGCTCAAACCAATAGTCAAAAGCAAAGTTGCTTTCGGCCAAAAGTAGAATATGTTATTTGGCATTGGCAGACAAAGTGGAATGGGAAGCTGCATGTGGGAGACAAAAAGCTAGCATTTATGGCTAGCTTTTGACTTGATGGGAGGCCTTTGGCCAGTGGCTTCTTTGAGAAGCCATTTCCTGTGGCTTCTTTTGTAAGTTGTTGCTTGGGCTTATAAAAGGAGAAGCATGGCAGCAGCAAAGAGATGGAGAAGAGTCGCACCAAAGTCTGAGAGAGAAAAGTGAGAGAGGAAAAATAAGAGTTGGGCAGCAAATCATTTGTTGCTGCCCTTCTAAATTTGTATTCAATTTGTATTCCCTTTATATTCTTGAGTGTGTGAGCTTGGGTATATTTGGGCTTTTGAGTTTCTGAGTGTTTACAACGCTATTGTATTCTCTCATTTGATTATAGTGGAATTCCGTCATCTCCAAACTGGATGTAGGCAATTGTTGAAAGGGTATAAATATTGGTGTTGTTGGTGTTGTTTTATTGTTCATTATTTTTTGTCTATGTCAGTTGTTAATTTTTCACTGGACGATTGGTTGACGCTTAACGCGACAAGTGGTATCAAGCTCAGTTTTAAACTGGGTTCGTACGAGTGAAAAATTTGCTAAAGCTACAAGTGGTGAATAGTGTCAGTGCTACAGTCCCATGAACAGTGGCCTGCTACAGGTATATGAACGGGGTTGTGCTCCAGCACGTGAACAGTATTGTGCTACAGGAGCCGTAAATAGTGATTGCTCCAGTTCGGCGTGAATAGTGCCGAGTGGATTTGATGGCTGGAGATAAAGATAAAATGCGGGGAAGGAGAAGGAGTCGGCATCGTCTTCGTCGGCACCTACATCCAATAGACATCCAGATCGCTCCTACAAGGTTAGAGGTTGATAAATTCAATGGCTCTAATAATTTTGGTATGTGGCAATGTGAAGTTATGGATGTGTTGTATCAACAAGAGTTGGATATAGTTCTGGAGGATAAACCAAAAGATATTGATAACAAGGTGGACGCGAATTAATCTTCATGCTTGTGCCACTATTCGATCATTCCTTGATAAGGAGTTGAAATACCCATATATGAAGGAAACTTCTGCAAAGGAGTTTTGGACGAAATTGGAGGAGAAGTATATGACCAAGAGTGCAGAAAATCGGCTCTTCTTGAAAAGCGACTTTTCAAAATTTCAGTATTGTCCAGGTATTTCTATGCACGAACACCTCAATGATTATAATAAAATACTTCCTGATTTAGCAAACCTTGATGTGAAAATTCCTACGAGGGACAAGGCACTATGTTTGTTAAATTCATTGCCTGATGATTATGATCATTTGACAACTACTTTGTTGTATGGAAAATCCGAGGTGAAACTTGAGAGAGGTGTCTGCGGCGTGGTGAATCATGAGTGTCGTAAGAAGGAATTGAAGACTCACGATTCACAAACCGAGGCACTTGTTGCAAGGGGTCGGAGCAGAGGAGGAAAGAAAATCTGGGAAGCGGGGGAAATCGTTCAAAGTCACGTGGAAAGTTTCCTGCTAAAGATGAATGTACCTTTTGTCGCCAAAAGGGTCATTGGAAGAAAGGCTGCCCCAAATTGAAGAACAAAGAGAAGGAGAAAGCGAGTTCTGAAGCAAATGTTGCAAAATCTGGAGATGATGATTTCGAGTTTGCTTTGGCTAGTTATTCCTCGATGTTCACTAGGAGGAGTGGATTTTGGATTTAAGGTTGCACCTATCATATGTGTCCCATTCGGGAATGGTTTTCTAGCTTCGAAGAGCTGGATGATGGAGTTGTTTTGATGGGCAATAATAATGCTTGCAAAACACAAGGGATAGGCAAAATCTGTTTGAAGATGCATGATGGAACAGGTAGAAGAATTAAGTGATGTTCGGTATGTACGGATATGAAGAAGAATCTTATCTCATTGGGCGCTTTGGAATCCAAGGGTCTCAAGATCACCATGGAGGGTGGAGTTCTTAAAGCTGTGCATGGGGCACTGGTGGTGATGAAAGGTACAAGGCGAAATAACTTGTATTTCTTCAGGGGAGTCAGTTATTGGTGAGGCAGCGCTTTAGCTGAAGGCTGACGCGGGATATCGCAGACACTACAAGGCTATGGCATATGCGTCTTGGGCATCCTGGGGAAAAAACGTTGCAAGGATTGGTGAAGCAAGGCTTATTGAAAGGTGCAAAGGCATGCAAATTGGAATTACTGTGAACACTGTGTGTTGGGTAAGCAAACTAGAGTAAAATTTGGCACCGCTATTCACAACACTAAAGGCATTCTTGATTATGTTCACACTCGATGTTTGGGGACCTTCCAAGAATGCATCTTGGGGAGGTAGCCATTATTTTGTCTCCTTTGTTGATGACTTCTCTAGAAGAATATGGGTGTACACCATGAAGCGTAAAGATGAAGTCTTGAAGATATTCCTGAAGTGGAAAAAGATGATTGAAACGCAAAGCGGTCGAAAGATCAAGACTCTAAGAATCAGACAATGGAGGTGAATATAAGTCTAATCGTCTCTTGAAAGTTTGTCGAGATGAGGGTATTGTGAGGCACTTCACGGTTAGGAGACAACGCAAGGGACGGAAGGGGTGGCGGAGCACATGAACCGTACTTTGCTTGAGAAAGTCCGGTGTATGTTGTCTAATGCTGGTTTAGGCAAGGCGTTTTGGGCTCAGGCGATTCTTATGCAAGCCATCTTATTAATCGGTTGCCTTCCTCCTGCGAACGAGGGCAAAACGCCCATGGAGGTATGGTCTGGAAAACCTTTATCCTGACTTACAAGTATTTACACATATTTGGTTGTCCTGCTTACTATCATGTTAGGGAAAGCAAGTTGGATCCAAGAGCAAAGAAAGCTCTATTTATGGGCTTTAGCATCGGCGTGAAGGATCCGACTGGTGTAAAGATGAGAAGAAATTTGTTGTAAGAGAGATGTGACTTTTGATGAGGCTGCTATGGTTAATCAGAACAAGCATGAAGGTGAAATTGAAGCAACCAAGACCATGAGTAGTTCGGAAGGGTGGAGTTATTGAAGACTCCAGTTGTTCAGGTAAGGCCTAATGTTCCAGACACTAGTCCTACAGTTAATTCTGATGATGAGGACGAGGATGATGAAGAGGAGGCACCTACACAAGAGCCTCCACAGGCAACAAGATTTTATTGCAATCAGAAGGACAGAGAAGGGAAATTGGAAGCCTGCTGGATTTCCTGATATTGTGGCATATGCACTTCCCGTTATTGAAGATGATATTCCATCCGCCTACAAAGAAGTTGTCAGAAGTTCGAGAAGAACGTGGAGTGGAAGAAATCTATGGATGAGGAGATGAAATCTCTTCATAAAAATGAGACTTGGAAGCTCGTTGAGTTACCAAAAGGGAAGAAAGCAATTGGTTGTAAATGGGTGTATGCCAAGAAGATGGAATCTTTGGGAAAAGACAATGTAAGATTCAAAGCCGGATTGGTAGCTAAAGGCTATGCCTAGAAGGAAGGCATTGACTACAATGAGGTATTTTCTCCTGTAGTTAAACATTCTTCTATTCGTATTTTGTTGGCTTTGGTTGTGCAGTTTGACCTCGAGTTAGCTCAACTTGATGTCGAGACGGCGTTTACACGGTGATTTGGAGGAAGAAATTTATATGTCTAAGCGGAAGGTTTTAAGGTTGCTGGCAAGGAAAATTGGGTTTGCAAATTGCAAAAATCATTGTATGGCTTGAAGCGAGTCTCAAGACAATGGTACAAGCGATTTGATCGGTTTATGATCGGGCAGAAGTACACAAGAAGTCACTATGACCATTGTGTATACTTTCGCAAGCTACAGATGGATCCTTCATTTATCTGCTTTTATATGTTGATGATATGTTGATAGCATGTAAGAGCAAAGTGGAGATTGAAAGGTTGAAGACTCGAACTGAGTAATGAATTTGAGATGAAGGACTTGGGAGAAGCTTAGAGAAGATCCTGGGTATGGAAATTGAAAGAGATAGAGCGAAGGGCAAGATTAGTCTGTGTTAGAAGCGTATTTGAAGAAGGTACTACAACGATCGGGATGAATGAAAATTCAAAAGGGTTAGTACACCTCTTGCCCCTCATTTCAAACTTAGTGCTTCTATGTCTCCTAAAACTGGTGAAGAGAGTCATTACATGGCTCAAATTCCATATGCAAGTGCTGTTGGTAGTTTGATGTATGCTATGGTGTGTACAAGGCCTGATATTTCACAAGCTGTTAGTATTGTCAGTAGATATATGCATAATCCAGGAAAAGGGCATTGGCAAGCTGTGAAATGGATTCTACGGTATATTTTGGGTCCTGTAGATGTTGGTTTATTGTTTCGCAGGGATAAAGTTCCTGGTCAATGTGTTGTTGGATATGTGGATTCTGATTACGCAGGTGATTTGGACAAGCGTAGGTCCACTCCAGGGTTTTGTATTCAGATTTCCTGGAGGTCCAGTGAGTTGGAGGTCGATTCTGCAAGCTATGGTTGCTTTGTCGACTGCGGGAGGCTGAATACATGGCGGTAACATAAGCTATAAAGGAAGCCATCTGGCTTCAAGGGTTGCTTGATGACTTGGGGGTTTAACAGGACCATGTGGATGTTCATTGCAAGGTCAGAGTGCTATTTATTTAGCAAAGAATCAAGTTCATCATGCACGTACAAAACACATTGACGTGAGGTTCCATTTTGTTCGTGAGATTATTGACGAAGGAGATATTCTTCTTAGAAGATTGGGACCAGCTGAGAATCACTGCGGATATGTTGACAAAGCCAATTTCGTTGCACAAGTTTAAGCACTCTTAAACTTAATTGGCATTTATAAAATTTGTTGATTGCCCAGGATGGGGGATTGGGAGACGACTATTGGGAGTTTTACTTCGAGGGTTTGAGCCGAGGTGGAGATTGTTGATTATTGGCTCAAACCGATAGTCAAAAGCAAAGTTGCTTTCGGCCAAAAGTAGAATATGTTATTTGGCATTGGCAGACAAAGTGGAATGGGAAGCTGCATGTGGGAGACAAAAGGCTAGCATTTATGGCTAGCTTTTGACTTGATGGGAGGCCTTTGGCACGGTGGCTTCTTGAGAAGCCATTTCCTGTGGCTTCTTTTGTAAGTTGTTGCTTGGGCTTATAAAAGGAGAAGCATGGCAGCAGCAAAGAGATGGAGAAGAGTCGCACCAAAGTCTAGAGAGAAAAGTGAGAGAGGAAAAATAAGAGTTGGGCAGCAAATCATTTGTTGCTGCCATTGGTTTTTTTCCCTTCTAATTTTATTCAATTTGTATTCCCTTTATATTCTTGAGTGTGTGAGCTTGGGTATATTTGGGGCTTTGGGTTTCTGAGTGTTAAAACATATTTGTATTACTCTCATTTGATTATAGTGGAAATCTGGGTCGTCTCCAAACTGGATGTAGGCAATTGTTGGAACAGGTATAAATATTGGTGTTGTTGGTGTTGTTTTATTGTTCATTATTTTTATCTCCTCATTGTTAATTTTTCACTCGCAATTGGTTGACGCTCGCACAACAATGTTCTCATGTTAGATTGCTGTGAGGGGTTACGGTAGATATACTCAGTATGAACATTTGGAAATACACCACTTGTTGGGTCATCATGACCCATTGAGTGGTTCCCAATGAGTGGAATTTCGAGGATTTTGTACTGGTGAGTATGCAAATGTACCATAGAAAAATTGTGTCGCTAGATTGTGAATAAATTAGTGTGAAGTGTGGTAAACGTTCAGAAGCAACATATATACTTGCATAAATTTCAGTTCTGGCTTGTGATAGATAAACTAGTCATGTTACAGGAGCCAGGAGTGATGGAAGCTGAGTTTGCCAAGCTTGGTACTGCAAGAGTTATGAAGGAATTTCTAACATATCGCAATCCTGGTCCGCTTTTCCTGCCTAAAGATAAAATGTTTGGACATCCCCAGATGCTCCAATCGTCTTGCCGAGTTGGTTGTCTGAGGATGACGTCAATTACTATGCCAGCAAATTTGAGAAGACAGGATTCACTGGGGCCTTAAACTACTACAGAAACTTTGACCTGTATGTGATTTCCTTTAAACTTTGTTTACCTGAATTTCATATGCACAAACTAATTTTAGCAAGAAAGAGCTTTTCTTGTTTGTCCAATATATATTCTGAAGGTTTGCTTTGGAATGCAGAACTTGGGAGCTCACTGCAGCATGGACCGAGGTTCAAGTGAAAGTTCCAGTTAAGTTCATTGTGGGAGACCAGGACCTAGTTTATAATTCTCTTGACGCCAAGGACTTCATACACAAAGGTGGGTTCAAGAAATATGTGCCGCTTCTCGAAGAGGTAGTTGTAATGGAAGGAGTCGCCCATTTTATCAACCAAGAAAAGCCTGATGAAATCAGCAAACACATTCATGACTTCATCGCTAAATTTCACTAATCAGCTGTCTAAATATATTTGTTGTAAACTGCTGCTGTTTCAAACTCTCTGTTATGCATTTCTTGTGTGACTTTGAAGTGTTCTGTATTCTGAGATGGGAATTCTTCAACAGAGGTTTTCTGGTTTCAATATTTTCATTGATGACTTTGTATTACTTACAGCAGAGCAGAATATATACTAGGAGAAGTAGGTAGATAGCAGCTGGTCTTGAGCTCCTAATCCTGGAGATTACAGCAGCAGCCTCACAGCCTCATTAATGCTATTAACAGCCACGTAGAGCAGCCAACCTCATTAATGCTACTAATAGTCAACTAGCTAACAACTTCCTCAATTTTACCCTCTTCAATTCCATTTCGGATTTCTACTGGCATTTCATTTTCAACATCTTTGGTGGACTTTTGTGTGTAATTTAGAACTAAATTATTTTAATTTGCTTTTATTTGGCATATTTGAAAACTTCCTAAATCGAATTATAGCGTCTATATTTGATTTAAAAGTAATGATTTTTATTTTCTTTTCCTTTGAGGTGACACAAAAGGAACGGTTTCCATGCTTTTACGAAAATAAAGCTTGTTGAATAATTGGCAAAACACCATAGTCAAACCAAAACCATTAGAACAGGTTGGTTTGGTTTTCATACTAAAAAAGTGTAATTTTGAATTGGATTAATGTAGTTTAGTTTTATTTTCTTATTAGTTATCAATGGAAGTGGAAGATTTGGAATTTTGGACCTCATAAAATAAAGTACCTCTAGACTAAGTGCTACATACAACTATATCAATCATTTGGCACAAAAAAAATAAAATAAAATAAAATAAAATCCCTAAACACTTCAAATTTGATGTCATCCCCTTCTCTCAAAATTTCTCAATCTTCAGTGATAACAAGTTTTTATATATATAAATTTTAGTTCGTTTTACGATATGAAGTTACATTTTGGTAAAGTGTAAGAAACTGTAAAATACTTGCTTAATTGTTAAGAAGGAAAATGATCAGAACAAGGTCACTTGATGAATTTGTTTGGTTCAATTATATTAATTTGAGGTCTATCCAATTCGAAAAATAAAAAATATCAACATATCATTTTCATTTGTGCACTAGTGCTTTTTATCAGGGAAAAAATTGTAAGGAGATTCTTCAATAAGTATTTTATGTTAATGATTGATTACATACTTCTAATTTGGGAAATAAATTACATTCATTAAATATGTTGGTAATCTCTTAAATGCAATTCAACCACCGAGATTAAATGTATGTAATTAATCCTTAACTTAAATACTTATTGGAAAATTTCCTGAAACTGGAAAACCTATAATTGCCTATCCAAAAATGGTTTTAGAAAAAATAGTAATTGAGCTTAGACCCATAAAATTTATTTTAAATCACCTACAACCCTTTCCTTTAGTTTTCTATTTAAAATACCCAATTTTTTCAATAATACCCTATGACTAGGAACCAACTAAGCAAGTTACCTAATATAACTTAAAATCTGATTTATTGTATTTTTTGGATTCCAAAACTACCCTTATTTATAAGTTAATATGTTATGAGAGGTGTAACTAATGACACACGTTGAATTTAGAAAGATCTCCAAATAGTTAATCGATGTAGGAATTAATTTAGAAACTTATTTGAAATTAAATATTAAATTCCATATTAAAGTATTAGTAATATATTTTTGAATTAATGTTGTTTTCCTGTTATGAATTACAACTAGTAATCTATTTAACTTATTAGTAATTTAAATTCAATATTAAATTTAGGAATTAATGTTGTTTTCCTTTTATGAATTATACGACTAGTATTCTATTTTATTATAGTTTTATGAATAATAGTGTACATTCTAATTATGTTGAAAAATAATTTGATAATCTATTTATTGTTTGTTTTTTGAAAAACATTTTTTGTAATGAACCTATTTTTTCTCTAAATAATGAACCTATTTTTTTTCTCTAAATAAAGTACCAATTACTTGTTTTATGAAAAATAATTTGATCATCTTTTTATTGTTTGGTTTATGAAAACAATTTTTTTTAAATGAATCTATTTTTTCTCTCTAAATAATGTACCTATTCAAACAATTTACCTAGTATAATGAACCTATTTTTTTGCTAAATTTTGTATCTTTTTTTTTTCTCTAATAATGTACCTATATAAACAATTTACCTAGTATAACGAACCTATTTTTTTGCTAAATTTTGTATCTATTTTTTTTCTCGAAATAATGTACCTATTTTTTTCCTCTAATAATGTACCTATATAAACAATTTACCTAGTATAACGAACCTATTTTTTTGCTAAATTTTGTATCTATTTTTTTCTCTAAATAATGTACCTATTTTTTTCTCTAATAATTTATATCTAGTAAAACAATTTACCTAGTATAATGAACTTATTTTTTTCTTCTAAATAATGTACCTATTTTTAATTTATAAAAAAATGTGCATAAATTTCAATTATACGACATACCTATTTTCTATAAATTATTGTGTACCTATTTTTAATTTATGAAAATTGTCGGAAATTTCAATTACAAAGTAACTGACCTATTTTTGTTAATTTTGTTGGTAAATAATATACCTATATATTTATATTTTTCATATGTACATAATAGGGAGCGATATGTTAGAGGGCGATATGTTAGGGCAATTATGATAGTTAATGAAGTGCTTGGAATAAATTATAAATAAAATATGAAGTATGATGGTAAAGATGTAAAAACATAGGAATATTATGACATATTATATCCTCCTGGTCATGTAAGTTTAAAATTGGGTTTTACATATAGATTTATAGAATGATGGGTATATGTTAGGAAATAGAAATTGCAGGGACAAGCCTAAAAGAAAGAACTTCTGTTTTTTCTTTGTTGGTTTATAGTGGACACGTGATTAACGATAGCCTCATCTTCGTCGTTCACCTTTCTTTCTAGCAAGTTGTCACCTTCAAATTCCTCGCTTTCTTTCTCAGCAAATAAACACTCCTTTTCTGCCACTCAATAATTCTCTCTGGATATATAAATACGACACAAAACAACCAAAGACTAAGCAATCAGCTGATAAGTTCCTACCATCCAGAGAGAAAGGAGAGAAACGAGAGAATTTCATGATGGAGATGGACGGCATAGAGCACAGAACAGTCCAAGTCGATGGCATAAACATGCACATAGCCGAGAAAGGCCAGGGCCCACTCATCCTCTTTTCCACGGCTTCCCTGAGCTTTGGTCTCCTGGCGCCACCGGGTGGCAAGCCGGCCCTGGCCTCCCTCGGCTGAGGCGTGGCGCGGGATCTCCGCGCTTGGCGACACGACGCGCCCGATTCGACCACCAGCTACACGTGTCTCCACGTGGTCGAAGCCTCATCGCCCTCCTGGACGCCATAGCCCCCGACCAGGACAAGGTGTTCGTGGTGGGCCACGCGGGTGCGTCCATTGCTTGGTACCTGCTGCTTGTTCGGCCGGATCGGGGTCGAAGCCTTGGTCAACATGAGCGTGGCTTTCCCGCCTAGAAACCCTGGAGGAAGACCCTTGAATCCCTAAAGCTGTTTGTGGGGATGACTATTACATCTGCAGATTTCAGGTTCAATCTCATCGGTCCCTGTTTTATTTTCTGTTTTTATTAGTAAAAAATTAATTTTTCTGATATTTTTGTTTGGAAATTTTTTGCCCCATTAATTGGCAATCTGTTTCCAACCTGTTTTCATGTATCATATCTGCAAGTCAAGTTTGTGTTTTTTTCTTCTTTCTTTCTTCTTCTTTAAATGAATCAGAGGATGTTGGAGGTATGTGTTATTATACATAACTAGTTGGTACTAGAAAGTCCTACCAGAAAAGGCCTACCAGATAGCTCACCAGGAATGGCTTACATGATTACTTGGAAGTTCCAGTCAAGAACTCGTTCTCAACTAAGAACTTGGGGGCTTGTTGTTATACATCTCTTGGTTGGTACTGGGAAATGTCCTACCAGAGATAGCCTACTAGAAATAGCCCACCAGGAGTGACGTACCAGATATGGCCTAAGCCAATATGTCCTACCCGAAATGTCCTACCCTTTCAATATGTCATACCCGAGCAATATGTGCTAGCCAACTCCTCCTGCCTCAGCCATGTGCAGGACCACCACGCACACCTTTGATAACGGATCACCACGTGCGTCCTGGCATTTCACCAGGCCACTACCCCTATCTCCTGACAGCCCATGCCTTCCCCACGTGCTCAGCCCATACTCCATCTGAGGATGACCCATGCCTTCCCCACGTGCCCAAGCTCATTCTCCATTGAGGCTGACCTATGCCTTTGCCACTTGCCCATTAAACAACGGCAAGTGGCCCTCCTCTCCTGCCTATATAAAGGAAGAGACCCCTCTCCAAGCAAGGGCTCTCCAAATTTCCTCCTCTCCATGGGCATATCCAGAGATGTCCAAGCTCTCCCCCTCTTCCTCTTGTATTAGGGCTCTCAAGCCTCTCCATGTATATTGTAATACTCATTCATAGAGAAATATAAACACCAAGCTCTCCAGTGGACGTAGCCCTATTCATGGGTGAACCACTATAAATATGTGTAATGTGTGTGATTGTAGAATATCCATTACCCGTGCTAAAACACCGTTAACAGTATGGATATTTAGATCATAGGACTTAGGTTTAGGGCTTTGTGTATCTGGCCAAAAAGAAAAAGAGAAAAGAAGAACAAGGGATTTGTGTGGCAACTTTAACTTGAGACAGATTAATGAATGCATCTTGGGTTAATATTTTATCTTTTGTTTATTATTATTTAATCTCTAAGTCAAAGAGTTACAACATTTTGTATTGCTGGACTCACTATTCCAAGTGATTAGTTTAAAGGAGATAATCTTGATTAGTTGAAAACGACCATGTATCTAATGAATCTGATCTCACTGCCTTGTGGCCCTTATCTTTAAGTCTTGTTTTAAAGAGGGTAGCAATCATTGTCCTTAATTACAGTTTCGGCTTGTGTCAACACCCTTTGATTGCCTCATTCCTGATGTAAGCCACTCCCACCAACTCCTCCTCGCCAGAGAAAATGAAGAAAATTTTCCTTCATTTAGTTTTTTAGTTAATGTAAAATTTTCTTATGAAGGTTGAAATTTCATGGAAATGTTCTCATGTTAGATTGATTTGAGGGGCATGGATATTTCGAAATACACAACTCGTTGAGTGATTCCCAACGAGGGGTATTTTGAGGTGTTTGTATTGTAGGAAAATCTTATTGCTAATTGAGTGGGACATTTGACTCATTGGGTATTTCCCCAACGAGTGGTATTTCGAGGTTCTTGTACTACGTATGTGAATGTACTGTAGGAAAAAATCGCATTTCTAGATTGTGAATAAGGAGCATTGATCAAATTAGTGTGGAGTGTGTAAATGTTCAGAAGCAACATATATATTGCATAAATTTAACTTCTGGCTTATGAAATGATAGACAAATTACTCATGTTACAGGAGCCAGGAGTGATGGAAGCTGAGTTTGCCAAGCTTGGTACTGCAAGAGTTATTAAGGAATTTCTGACATATCGCAATCCTGGTCCACTTTTCCCTGCCTAAAGATAAAATGTTTGGACATCCCCTGATGCCCCAATCGTCTTGGCGAGTTGGTTGTCTGAGGATGAAGTCAACTACTATGCCAGCAAATTTGAGAAGACAGGATTCACTGGGGGAATAAACTTACTACAGAAACTTGGACCTGTATGTAATTTCCTTTAAACTTAGTTTACTTGAATTTCATATGCACAAACTAATTTTAGCAAGAAAGAGTTTTTTCTTCTTTGATCTCCAATATCTAATGGTAATTTTTGTTTTTGATTATTTCCCCTTTCATTGCAGAAATTGGGAACTCACTGCTGCATGGACTGGGGCTCAAGTGAAAGTTCCAGTTAAGTTTATTGTGGGGGACCCAGGACCTAACTTATAATTCTCTGGGCACCAAGGACTTCATACACAAAGGTGGGTTCAAGAAACATGTGCCTCTTCTGGAAGAGGTAGTTGTAATGGAAGGAGTTGCCCATTTTATCAACCAAGAAAGGCCTGATGAAATCAACAAACACATTCATGACTTCATCGCAAAATTTCACTAATTGGCTGTCTATATATGTATGTATTTTGTATGCTGCTGCTGCTGTTTCAAACTTTCTATTATGCATTTCTCGATCACGTGACTTTGAAGTGCTTTTGTGTGACTTTGAAGTGTTGTGTTTTTTTGAGATGGTAATATATATATCTGATGTTCTTCTAGCCTACAACTCTCTAAAGTTTAAACAATAACTTATTCATGCACTTCCACTACTTTCCACTTTAGGGGATCTGAACAATCTACTCCACTTCCTCAATTCTGTAGAGAAATAGAGTTTAGAGAAAAATAAGAAGTAGAAAAGGAGAATAGCCCACGATTACAGGCGTACAGTTGACTTTGAATACAAGGAATATGTACAGAAGGAAAGTAACAACGGTAATACATTAAAATAGGTAGTTCCAATATTACAGGCGTAGTGTGGGAGAATTAAGCAGTCACTCTTGATTTGCTGATTGGTAGGATGCTCTTCTGATTTATCCTCCTTGGTATAAAAGTAAAGGGCAGCACAGAGATAGTAGCAGAAGGTAGCAATAGTTAAGTATGTCAAGGCTCTAAAATACTTTATCCAGACGGCTCAAGTTAATTTTGTCTTCTAACCAAGTTGGTCTAAGCGCCAAAATACTAAGAGCAGTAATTAATTTTCCGATACCGATGACGAAATGGTTGGTTTGGGATCCGTAATAATCAGCCGTTACTTTGTCATCAGCATCATCCACTCCATGAACGATCAAATCAATTAATCCATCTTCCACAAGCCCTTCCATCAGTCCTTAATAGGAAGAACTGTGGAAGTAACCAAAGGTAGTCATGGAAACAGGCTTTACAGTGTGGTCTCCAACTCCCCACCCCTCCAAAGGTTCTTCATCCTCTGGATCTCAACCTGCCATGCAGCAAAACAACACAGCATGCTGCAAGCCATTCCGCACCCGATTCTCACCCGCGTCGTAGCACTTGAAGATTTCCATTTCTTCGGAATTGTTCGAGACAATGACTTTGAAATTGACCTAATGAAGTTGAAAAAAACTTCAGGGTTAGAGCCTGTGAAGGGGTTATCCAAGTTACTGAGTTGTTCAAAGAAGAACGTGCTTCCAGCTGCCATTACCACACCGCACCCAAGGTAGGCTAACCACGTGGCTAGCATTTCTTGTATTAAAAGTTTTTTCTCCTTGATCAGTTTTTTAATTAGCGCCCAAAATTTACCTCCTCCCGCTGGTATCTTGTCTAGACGAAGGCTTAAGCTTCCTGAGGCTTGGCAAGGCTCCTTCCCTCTTTTCTTCTTGTTTTACGATATCGTTCTCTTGGTTCTGCGCTTCTTCCATGCTAGCCTCTCGTTCAAAAACTATAGATTCTTTATTATCGATGAAAGAGTAGGAGGAGAAGCCAAACAAGAATGCTACATAAGAAACACCCATCGCAAACGTTGAAATCATGAAGGTCCGCACCCAAGTTGCTTTTAAACGGAAAAGAGCTATCACTGCACCCAAATACCATGGAAGAGCCCACAAAGTTTTTCTCCGGAAATCCAATCCTTCTTGTTCATCTGTGCAATCTCTTGGGTTCTTGGGTTGGCTTAAAAATTGCTGGTGAAGAAATTCTTTCAAAGCCGCTGAACGTCCAGCTTCGCCTAATGATGATAGTAGCATAGCTCCATAGAATACAAAGGCTGCAGTATCGAGGTCCATTTACTTATCATAAAGCCAAAATAGAAGCACACCCTGCGAGGCCAATTATGTTAATGTTAGTATATATGAGTGTGAAGGGATTTAGAGAGATTGCAAAAAGTGTTTAATTGAAAATACGAATTTTATTGATTACACGATTACGTACGGTACGGTACGGCTCATACAAGAGTTTTATATATACAACAATCAGAACTTTGTGAAAACTATAATTTAAAGCTTATTTCTTGATTTTTACTTTAGGCTATATTGGTCCAGGGTTCTGAAAATGATTTTCAAGATGCTCTCATTCCCTCTAACCTCAATTCATGGCTCCGCCACTGAATACTAATCAGCACAAGATCATACTTTTGGCTAATCAAATTAATTAAAGATACTTACATGAAGATAGGCAGCATTTGTAGTGGCAACTATTGGAAAGCTACCACTATACTTGTGTGAGATATGAGCAAGGACAAGAACCATGATATCTGTTGCCCCTTGTTGTACATTTTGTAACTACGGCAGTTATTTGAAAATGTGGATGCTTCCAGTTGTACGTGCCGTACCTTATCATGACAGACACTATCGCATGGTTTACGAAACTATGACTCAGAACCAAACCTACGTATATTTATTTAGTTGGCAAATGGCCACCACAAAGAAATTAAAAACAAAAAGAAAATAATCACAAGTTAGTTTCAAATCAATCTTCAAACCTGCTACTGTAACTAGTGTATCCCTACTCTGACATAAACTCAAAATAAATAAATAAAAGTATCAAGTGTATATATGCGTGTAGATTAAATACGTACCTGAATACATATTGTAGCCTTGGAAAAATAGAGGTATTTTTTGAGCCGCTTCCCAACGGAACCATTGAGTTGCAACATGAAGAGGAGGATGTGGTAGTAGCAGCACATTACGTGAAGCGTGGGAGAATGATAATCTTCAATCGATCTCTTCAGAAGAAAATAAAAAGAGTAAAAAATGGAAAATCTTCAATCTGTCGATCTAAAGGAAGTCAAAATTGACTTATGTTTGGAGCTGATGCTGTCTTCACAACTGGAATTTAGAAATGAACATAAACTTTCTTGTATGTGAATCAAACGTACCTCTAACAAGAAGCAAACGTACTTGAAATCTTGAAATTGCAAGCATATGTGGTACTGATGACTGTCCACTGTGGAGGGGGAGAGAGAGAGAGAGAGAGAGAGAGAGAGAGAGAGAGAGAGAGAGATGAACAAGGGAAAGTTGGCTTCAGACAGTGTGGAGGTCTAGGAGAGACAGAGATTTACAATTTAGAGAAACCATTTGAGATTGGAATGGGGAAGCCACCTTTGCGTGCAGATTGCATTATGAGAAACCAATAAGAATATACTCTTTTTTTCTTCTGAAGAAAATGAAAAACAGAGAGGGAGACTTTTGTAAAAGGAAAGGAACCAGAAGAGACCAGGGTCCTTGCAAGTGTTTTAACAACTTTCTTTTCATCACATGTGCAGCGAGAATACTATTACTATGTATGAACTTGTTGGTGTGGGGAATCCGTAATATCTAGCCATTGCTTTGTCATCAGCACTCGCTCCATCAACAAAAAATTCAGTTAATCAATCTTCCACAAACCCTTCCATGACTCCTAGTAGGAACAACTGTGGAAGTAACCATAAGATGGAAATAGTCCCTGAAATATAGTATCCTTAACTCCTTCCCTTTTAATTTTATTCATCTTCTGGATCTCAACCTGCCAAGCAGCAACACAACATAGCACAGTACAAGCCATTCCCGTTCTCACCCCGCGTAGCACTTGAAGATTCCCATTTCTTTGGAATAATTAGTGACCAGAGAAATGAGATTATGTATTTTGAAAATGAGCTAAGAACATTGAAATAAATTGCAAGGTTCAAAGTTCTTGAAAGGATTATCCAAATAATTCATTTTTTTTTCTGAGCGTTGTAGAAATTCCCTCCTCCTGCTTGTTTGTCTAGAGAAAGGCTTCCTGTGACTTGGCAAGGCTCCCCTCGTTCTTCTCCTCGGATACAGACTAGCCTCTTGTTCAAAAACTGTACTATCGACGAATTAGAAGCGGAAGCCAAACTAGAATGCTAGATAAGAAACTTCCATCCCAATTGTTGAAATCACCAAGATCTGCACCAAAAAGGAAAAGAGGTAGGATTGCACCCAAAAACCATGGAAGACGTTGTGGGAGCAAATTTCCTCCACGGGGAATATTCGATTGGAAGATTCCTCGTCTTCTCCACCCTCTCTTTCTCCCTGCAAAATAGAACAATAGCTAAAATAGGGTACGGAGTTATATGTGTTTGTGGTGGAAACCGGGTGGCCGGAGCCGTGAGTGGTGGCCGAAGCCTTGGGTAAAGAAGGGAGAGAGAGTGGCAGCTAGGGTTTGTGAGAAATAATTTCTCCGAGAGATTTGGTAGTAATTTTCGACGTACCCCAACCCTTATGTGTGGCCATCCTTTTATAGAGGTCTCGGGAGATAGGGTTTTGAGGAATAATTCCGTAGATGGAAGGGAATTATTCCTCCCCAATTGGCGAGCTTTGACTAATTAGGCATTGTCTTGGTTTCTCCTGGCAAAATTTGTTTGTCAAGAAATTCATTCAGAAGCAGCTGAACATCCAGCTTCGCCTAGTGCTCACAGTACCACAGCTCCAAAGAATACCAAAACTCCAGTATCCGCACTCATATACGGGCAGAAAGCCATAATCGAAGCGGGACCCCTACAAGGGAGGGATAAATTGCATATATGTGACGGTTTTAGATTTGTCTTTTTCTTTCTACAAACTACATCGTCAACGAGTTAAACTTATTGCTAATTTTTTAGACAAGAACACTTTTGGCTCATTAAGAGATACTTACAAGAACATATGCAACATTTGTGTGGCAATTATTGTAAAACTACAGTCCTGATCTCTTGGACTCCAGGGGTCCAAGAAGTTTAACGGTTCACTCAATCTTGCACTCTTTTTAAGAAACTTTTTGAACCATTGGATTAATATCCAACGGTAGATGACCACAATTTCTTGGACTCTTCTGGCCCAAGAGATCATGATTGTATTGAAAACTCTCATTGTACGTGCGTGAAATATGAGCAAGGACAATCACCATGATATCTGTCACCCCTTCTTGCACATTTGTAACGACGAAAGCTATTTCAAAATGTGAATCCTTCCAGATATCCATGAGGTAAATTATCAAGATAGACACTCTGGCATGGATTACAGAAACTATACCTGAAAACCAAACCTATGTTCATTGAGTTGCCCAACAAGAGAAACAAAAAGAAAATAATCACGAGTTAGTTTCAATCACCATATCTGCTCCAAGTAAAGTGTATCAAAAAAGTGAAAAATGGAAAATCTTCAATCGGTATCACTGCTAAGAAAAACATTTTGCATGACTGGAAATAAGTTTGTTGCGCAAAGTACAATTTCGATCACCAGCAAAACCTCCGCGACCAAAATTTTATCGCAAAGCTTTATGAAGAAAGGGTTTTGCGCGACGAAACATAATATTCGTACGTGCAAGAGCTACTTTGCGTGATGAACCTTAACATCGAGCAAATCCACTTTGCCACGAATGAATCCTAACGTTGCGCAAATATACTTTGCGTGACAAATCCTAACATCGTGCAAATATACTTTGCGGGCACAAATCCTAACGTCGCACAAATATTTGAGCGACAAAATGCTTCAAATTTTTTAATTTTTGTGTTTTTAATTTTTTTTAATTAAAATAAACTAATTTAATAGATATGCAAGATGAATTTGTATAAGAGTTTTTGGTGTGGGAAGTGAGGAATATGACAAGCTATTTATATAAATAAAATAAAAAATCTGCAAATTTTGGTATTTTCTAAGAATTTTTATTTATTTTTTCGTTGCTGACATCGTCACTGACGGCACAGCCCTCACCTCGGACTGTTCTTTGTCGTTTTCTAGTGCACCCGTGATTAAGGGTAGCGTCACCTTCCTTTCTATCCTTTCAGTTCTCAACAACAAACACTCCTCATACAACAGTCACCCAAACCACCAACCAACCAAACATAAACCAGAGAATTGATGACGGAGATGGAGGGCATAGAGCACAGAACAGTCCAAGTCAATGGCATAAACATGCACATAGCCGAGAAAGGCCAGGGCCCACTCATCCTCTTCCTCCACGGCTTCCCTGAGCTCTGGTACTCCTGGCGCCACCAAATCACAACCCTGGCCTCCCTCGGCTATGGAGCCGTGGCGCCGGATCTCCGCGGCTTCGGCGACACGGACGCGCCCGATTCGCCCATGAGCTACACGTGTCCACGTGGTCCGAGACCTCATCGCCCTCCTGGACGCCGTAGCCCCGACCAGGACAAGGTGTTCGTGGTGGGCCACGAGCTGGGTGCGCTCATTGCTTGGTACCTCTGCTTGTTCCGGCCGGATCGGGTGAAAGCCTTGGTCAACATGAGCGTGGTTTTCCGCCTGCGAAACCCTCAGAGGAAGACACTTGAATCTCTTAAAAGCTGTTTATGGGGATGACTATTACATCTGCAGATTTCAGGTTCAATCTCATCCGTACCCTGTTTTTTTTGTTTTTTTTTCTTCATTTTTTTAATTAATATTTTATCATTTGTTTAAGGATTGATTCTTTTATTTTTATTATTTAATCTCTAAGTCAAAAGAGTTGCAACATTTTGTATTGCTGGACTCACTATTCCAAGTGATTAGTTTAAAGGGGATAATCTCGATTAGTTGAAAACGACCATGTATCTTAAGTCTTGTTTTAAAGAGGGTAGCAATCATTGTCGTTAATTACAGTTTCGGCTTGTGTGAACACCTTTTTTTGCCTCATTCCTGATGTAAGCCACTCCCACCAACTCCTCCTCGCCAAGAAAATGAAGAAAATTTTACTTCATATAGTTTTTCGGTTAATGTAAAATTTTCATTTGAAGTGCATTTCGAAATACACCACTCGTTGAGTGATTCCAACGAGGGGTATTTCGAGGTGTTTGTATTTTAGGAAAATCTTGTTGCTAATTGAGTGGGACATTTGACTCATTGAGTATTTCCCAACGAGTGGTATTTCGAGGTTCTTGTACTGCGTATGTGAATATACTGTACAAAAATCATATTGCTAGATTGTGAATAACGAAATTGATCAAATTATTGTGAAGTGTGTAAATGTTCAGGAAGCAACATATATAATTGCGTAAATTTAAATTCTGGGTTATGAAATGATAGACAAATTACTCAGTGTTACAGGAGCCAGGAGTGATAGAAGCTGAGTTTGCCAAGATTGGTACTGCAAGAGTTATGAAGGAATTTCTAACATATTCGCAATCCTGGTCCAATTTTCCTGCCTAAAGACAAAATGTTGGACATCCCCGGATGCTCCAATCGTCTTGCCGAGTTGGTTGTCTGAGGATGAAGTCAACTACTATGCCAGAAAATTTTGAGAAGACAGGATTCACTGGGGGAATGAAACTATTACAGAAACTTGGACCCGTATGTAATTTGCTTTAAACTTAAGTTACTTAAATTTCATATGCACAAACTAATTTTAGTTTTTCTTCTTTGATCTCCAATATCTAATGGTAATTGTTGTTATTTATAATTTCCCCATTTCATTGCAGAAATTGGGAACTCACTGCTGCATGGACTGGGGCTCAAGTGAAAGTTCCAGTTAAGTTTCTTGTGGGGGACCAGGACCTAACTTATAATTCTGTGGGCACCAAGGACTTCATACACAAAGGTGGGTTCAAGAAACATGTGCCTCTTCTGGAAGGAGGTAGTTGTAATGGAAGGAGTTGCCCATTTTATCAACCAAGAAAGGCCTGATGAAATCACCAAACACATTCATGACTTTATCGCAAAATTTCACTAATTGGCTGTCTATATATGTATGTATTTTGTATGCTGCTGCTGCTCTTTCGAACTTTTCTATTATGCAGTTTCTCGATCACATGACTTTGAAGTGTTGTGTTTTGAGATGGTAATATATATATATTATATATATCTATTTCTGATGTTCTTCTGGCCTACAACTCTAACTTATTCGTGCACTTCCACTACTTTTCCACTTTAGGGGATCTGAACAATCTACTCCACTTTAGAGAAGAATAAGAAGTAGAAAAGGAGAATAGCCCACGATGGGTTTTCTGATTCTATTTGATCTCTCTATATGCTGTACAGTTGAATTTGAATACAAGGAATATTACAGGCGTTGAGGGAGAATTAAGCAATCACTCTTGATTTGTGGGTAATGTCTTGCAAAGTGATTGGCTGATTGGTAGGATGCTCTTCCACTATCATCCTTAGTATAAAAGTAAAGGGCAGCACAGAGGTAGTAGCAGAAGGTAGCAATATTTAAATATGTAGGGCTCTAAAATACTTATCCAGACGGCTCAAGTTAATTTTGTCTTCTAACCATGTTAGTCTCAGCGCCAAAATACTAAGAGCAGTAATTAATTTTCCGATACCGATGATGAAATCGTTGGTGTGGGATCAGTAATACCTAGCCATTACTTTGTCATCAGCATTCACTCCATGAACGATCAAATCAGTTAATCCACCTCCCACAAGCCCTTCCATCAGTCCTAATAGGAAGAACTGTGGAAGTAACCGAAAGATCGTCATGGAAACAGGCTTTACAGTGTGGTCTCCAACTCCCACCCTCCAAAGGTTCTTCATCCTACGGATCTCAACCTGCCATGCAGCAAAACAACACAGAATGCTGCAAGCCATTCCGCACCCGATTGTCACCCGCGTGGTAGCACTTGAAGATTTCCATTTCTTGGAATTGTTCGAGACAATGACTTTGAAATTGTTGAGAAAATGACTTTGAAATTGACTTAATGCAGTAGAAAAAAACTTCAGGGTTAGAGCCTGTGAAGGGTTATGCGAGTTACTGAGTTGTTCAAAGAAGAACGTGCTTCCAGCTGCCATTACCACACTGCACCCAAGGTAGGCTGACCGCGTGGCTAGCATTTTCTTGTACTAAAAGTTTTTTCTCCTTGATCAGTTTTTGATTGGCGCCCAAAATTTACCTCCTCCTTCTGCTAGTATCTTGTCTGACGAAGGCTTAAGCTTCCTTCCTGAGGCTTGGCGAGGCTCCTTCCTCCTCTTTCTTCTTGTTTTACGATATCGCTCTCTTGGTTCTGCGCTTCTTCTATGCTAGCCTCTGGTTCAAAAACTAAAGATTCTTTATTTTCGGTGAAAGAGTGGAGGAGAAGCCAAACAAGAATGCTACATAAGAAAACACCCAGCGCAAATGTTGAAATCATGAAGGTCCGCACCCAAGTTGCTTTAAATGGAAAAGAGGGTATCACTGTGTTGAATTATAAGTCTATAGCTGATTAGTATTAGTGAAATAAGATGAGCTTTATTTGTGTATTCACTTGAGCATATCTGCCAAGTGTGAGGTCAAAATAGTCATATGTAGTGATTCTCGATTTGAGACAGATGGATGGCTGAGATTCATTTTACATACAGACAAAATATATACAGAACGTCTTGCTCACAGACTTTGTGAGTAAGCAGAGCATTTTTTCCATTATTCTCTATTCTTCTATTCTTCTCTAACAAACCATTCGAAAACCCAGCTAGAATACCAAGAACTCTAACATGGCCTAGAGCCAGGTTGAATCATCTGGCCTGGGCGTAAATTCTGTGAACCCATTGAGCTGAGTTGAAGCTCGAGTGAAGCTCCCAGACCCATTATCATTCTAGAAGAATCAACCATTCAGACCAAAGATGTTCTGGTAAAGCTGAAGTAGAACTCCCAATTTTCTCCGAAAGAGAAAACTTCCGAGACCTAAAATCCTAAGGAGCGAGCTGCATAATCATGGGTGTTAGTTTGTATTAGTTGTTATAATAGTCACGTGTATCTTTCATTAGTTGGGAGAGCAGCTTAACTCTAAGCAAAGCCAAAGTATAAAGGGCTCTCGCTCCTGTTAATATTGATTAAGGGTAAAAGATTCTCAGATAATACTCATTCTCTCTCATTCTTGACTCTTCTCCTTCTTCAATCCTTTCTCATTACTGTTAACATTTAGAATCAAGATGATGACGATTTCAAATCACATGGGTTGTGGAATTTGGTGGAGAAGGGAGTTAAAACCTGATTGGAGAAGAGAGAAGGTTGAAGGATCGCAGAGGAGGATGTTGATGGAAAAATGGCTGCTATTTTGATGCAAGGCGCAAAGACTTTGGGAATGAATTAAAAATGCGGTCTGGATCAAATCTCCCTCGAATCGGCAAATCCTGAATATTGAGCGAAGATGGCTTGGGATTTGTTGTACAATATCACGGTGGTGGTAAGTTACGGTCTGTGAAATTGAAAAATATGATACGCGAATTCGAATATGCTAGAATGCGTGATGATGAAACTTGTCTGGGTATCTACTAGGCTAAATGAGTTGATAATAGATGAAAACGTTTAGTGAAATTCTGCCTAATGCAAGACTTATGCAGAAAGTCCTAATTAACCTTAGTAAACCATATGATAATATCTCTCTTGTAATTGAGAATACGAAGAATATAGAGACGGTTGAATTACAGAGATCCTTGCTATTCTTAAAAGCAGGAACAACGATTTGATATGCACACTGTTGATGCTCCTCATAAGGCATTTGCCTCCTTCTCTTGTGAGCTCAAAAGGACAACAAAAGGGGGAAATTCGGTCAGGTGGTCAGAAGTCTCAGAAAAATTGGAATCCTAAGGGGAAACCATGGGAGTCAAAAGGAAAGTCAAACAGAATTATAGCTGCACCAAAATCACAGCTTGGGTTCATCTGAGGCCAACAAATAAGAGTGCTAAAGCCTCGAGTGCAAAGTGTGCTCAAAGTACCATTTTGGAGAATGTAGATATAAGGGCAAGCCAAAGTGCTACAATTGTGCAGATTTGGTCACTTGGCTGGGGAATGTCCTACCAGCCAAGGTGTTTTGTAGGGCTTTACAACCATTTCGAAACATTCTTGGGCTTGATCCTGAACTTGGACTAGAGGGCAATTTCATCCATTTTGCTATTTGACGCCCAAACAGATGGTCACTGCAGGAAGAAAGAGCCCTACAATCATCATTCGTTGATTCCTGTATGTACATACCCAAAAAAAAAAAAAAAAAAAGCAAACAATAACTTAATTCAAATGTGTCATTGGGTTCCAGACAGCAAGATCAAAGGGCAGCGACAAGTGGCGGAAAGAGGAAGGGAAAAGGCAGCTACAAAAAGGAGGTGGGACAAGGTCAATATCTTTAAACATGGGGCTGTTTGAGTAAGTGGGCTACAAAAGCATTTGGGTCAGGCAATCTTGGACCCCTATTTGGGTCAAATTCAGTTTGCCAAATTTTGGATACCTTATTTATTTGGGTTGGGGGAGATTTGGGCAATGTTGTCAGTAGGTCCTTGCATTGGAGATGGCCTAAGTGCCGGGCTAGGCGTTTATTAACTCAGAATAATTGTTGTAATTTTATCACGATGGAAAGACAAGGCCCAGGGAAGGCACTAGTGGACATGATAGTCTTGGAAAACAATTGGCTTTTAGCCCGAAAAAGAAAGAAGCCCTTTGCTGCCTGGTGCACGTACATGGTCGGTCTCCACCACGTAAAATCAAATACCCTCGCCATCGCTCTAAAATGTAGAGGCCTTTTTGTGTAACATGTTCTAGATTTTATTTCCATAGAATCAATTACATTATTAACATGAAAGAAGGAATTCAATTTAATATTTTCCATTTTGGCATCTCCCTTTGGAGATGCTCTAATGACTTAGGGAAAAAACTTGGACTCATGTAATCTTCTATCAAATATTGCCGCATGTCAAATTTTTTATTTTTTTTAACAGCTGGATCATTAGATTAAAATATAAAATAAAATTAGAAAAATAAAATTTCTAAAAGAAAATAATGAGATCAATATGTTCTCGCAAACCACCACTTCTCTTTTCCTAAGCCCCTACCCCAACAATAACCCATTTTCCAGAGCAACGGCGAAAGGCAGATGAAAGCAACCACCAATCCTCTTCAATCCATTCATCCATTTATTCGATCTACAATTGATAATATTTTTCTACCTTCCACCAGAAATTTCAATTTAATAAAACTCATTTTAGAATAACGTATTATTCAAAATTCATATGAAGTTATTTAAAAAAGAAAAACCAAAACTAGCCCCTTGTTATTTTTCTAATTGGTTTTTAATGTGTTAAACTATTATAAGAACCAATTAAGAAAAATAACAGTTGCTAGTTTTGGGGTTTTCACTTCAAATAGGCCTTATAGGACTTTTGTTATTGTGTCATGCTAAATGAATTTATTAGTGAAATCCTTAAAAAAAAAATAGAAAATATAATAAAAACTAAAACTGTAAACTTTCCAATTTGATATCATCACTCTCTCTAAAAAAATTCCATCTTTGGTGGTAAAAAGTTGTTATTTTTATTTTAAAACTATTTTTCAATTTCTTGTATCAGTTTTATTTGATAAATCCAAGAGGAGCTATAAAATACTTTGCTTAATTGTTGTGAAGGAAAACGTTCAAAGCAAATTGGTTTTTTTATATCTCTATATTTTAAGGTCTAAACTATGAAAAAGAGTCTTAGACATAAGGATGAGGTGGACAAAGCTGAATTGCATCCTCTTTCCCTTCACCTTCTGAAACATTTGGAAGTCGCGTTAGTTTTCAAGGTGGCTATATTCCATCCCCGATGGTGAATGGGACTACACCCTTTTTGCTATTCTTGATTTTAGAAGGCAAAAGCTCACATTTATGGCAATTAGAAGCTCTTTCGCCCCCTTCTGCCAGAAAAATAAAAATAAAAATAAATATAGATGTCACCTCGTATGAATCACAACGAGGCGGCATTGGATTAATTGCTAGAAATCATCTCGGATCTTTTATGGCAGCAGGGTGTGCTGTTGGTTAAGACAAAGACAGGACCTGACAAAGTCCCTAAACCAAGGAAAGCTTGCTACCATCTCTCATCATACTTTTCCATGTTTACATATCCATGTTAGGGATGTTTACTTATCCATGTTTTAGGGGTACCTTTCCAGGGATTTTGTGGGCTTAGATGTAACTGATCATTAACCATGTTACAATTGCATATATCTCTCCATGTGAGTAATACAATTTCCAGATTTGCATTCTCTGCAAAACCTCTCTATTTTTCAGCTTCTATCTCTCTCAATTACACTATCTTTAGCATGGTTTCAGAGCAATAAGGGATTTTGGTTGCCTCTTCATATTACCTTGTTCTTGCCTAATCTCTACCTATCCTGCCTCTTAATTTACTGTTATGTGACCTATCTCATCTTTGCCTTCCCTAAAAATGATCTTGATCACAAGCCTATTAGCTCTTGTTTGCTGAAGTTTTAGCTATTTCTTCCTTACATCCTTTATCTGCCTGTTTATCTCATGGGTAACACCAACGACTAATAGACTTACGGGCGACTCCTCTAAACTCGACTCCACCAGGTCAACTCCACAACTCCACCACCCCGTCCTCTCAGTGACTACTCTTAAATTACTAGGTAATAGCTGGATGGGTCCAACTATCCTGCATGGTCTCATCATGTTCGGCTGGCCAGCACAGTCTCGTTGATATGCCTGGTTTCATTAATGGTAAAAAGATTCACCTGCCATTGATGATCCTAGCTATGGAGCTTGGGTGAGAAAGCCAACTGTTAGGTGCAGTCATGGCTCCTCAACTCCATGACAAAAAAATGTACGTGCCTTATTTGATCACTGCTTCAACGCTTATGCGAGTGTGGATGCAGCTGAGGAAGACATTCCTGTCACTCAAAATAGCTCCAAGTTGTCCCAGACTTTCGTCGTAACAGTTCAAAGTCACAACCTATTCGAAGTGGTCAACGCTATCTAAATGCTTCTACGAAAATTTACACGTAATTTGGCAGGAGGATGGACAGCCTCCGTCCACAAGACATTTACCAATCCCGATGATGTCACTCTTCACCAACAAGCACTTGAATTAACGTCCTACGATTTTTCAGGGACTTTCGATACCAACTTTGATTCCGTTCGTAGTCGGATTCTTGCCATGAACCCGCTTCCAGCCATCATTGGGAGCTATCTATTGGTAGAAGAAGTTAATCGCCAATCTTCCATGCTTGGCGTTGGAAGTGCAATGGGTGAAAGCCATATGGGCCACCACACGTACATCCTAGGACTTCCCAGGAGTCCAAAGAGCTGATGCAGAAGGGAACTCAGAAGTGCACTCATTGTGGTGGTAAACATCTTTGTTGAGAAGTGCTTTAAGCTTCATGGTTTCTCCTCAGTGGTGGGATGCTCTTCTGGTCCGCAACAACAAACACCCAAGGCGGCATGTGTTGTAACTCCGATGCTTCTCCATCTTCCACCCTACTATCCGACTCCGAATCAGGTACACGACCAGCTATATGGATAATTGACACAGGTGCCCACTCGTCGTATGACTTTTGACTCTACTATGTTTTCCACAATTCTTCTATTCTCGTAGTCCTTACATCACTAGTGCCAATGGAGTTCCTTCTAATGTTTGGTGAATGAACTTCACTTTCCCTTTCCCTTATCTTTATCTCATACACTACTTGTTCCTTCCATCAATTGCAATTTGCTGTCTTTGGAAAATTGCTTGACTCACATAACTGTTATGCCACATTCTATCCTTCCATTGTCTTTTTTAGGGGACCTTCACAACTAGCCACGAACAATTGGGCATGGTAAAGGAAAAGGGGTGCTATTCCTAATGGTCTTTCACCACCAAGGCAGCTTGTTCTAAGGTAACAGCTCACAAGCTCGCAATAAACATCAGGATTTGGCTTTGGCATCAGTCATCTAAGACATCCATCCTTTGGCTATCTTCAACGTTTGTTGTTTTTATTGATCACCTGGTGGTTCTAGATTACGGTGTGAAACCTGTGTATTGGCTAAAAGCCATCGGAGTTGTTTTGCCCCTTAAGTGATAATAAAACGGTATTCCCCTTTGATTTGGTTGGCTCTGATGTTTGGGGTCCTGCTAAAGTTTCTTTCAATGGCAAAAGATGGTTTGTTACAATTTTATTGATGATTGCACTCGTGTGCATTGGGTGTATTTACCTAGCTTCGTAAAAGTGACGATTTCCAACCAATCCGTGAATTTCATGCTATGATTTCCACACAATTCCAAGCCTACATCAAAGTATTCCGTCTGATAATGGCTGGGAATATGTCAAACAATGCCTTGACACATTTCTTTAAACAAGGCATCATTCATCAAACCTCCACATCTTTTACTCCGCAACAAAATGGTGTCGCAAGGGCGAAGAATCGAACAATTATTTGAAGTTACTCGTGCTTACATGCTGGATAAAATAAACCCTATTCACTACTTATGGGAACATGCCTTCTTTCTCAGTATATGTAATTAATCTGAATTGCCCATTCGTGTTCTGAAGTTTGAAACTCCACTGAACACCTTGGCTCGTATGTGTCTCTTCCTTGAGTCCTAGAGTTGCCTCCTCGCATATTTGGTTGTGTTGTCTATGCTACATCTTCCATATCTTCATCAAAGAAGTAAGATGGACCCTTGTGTCATTCGATGTGTGTTCGTTGGGTATGGGATCAACTCAAAAGGGATACAAATGTTACCATCCTCTTCCTCGCGAGCTCTTTGTCGATATGGATGCCACATTTCATGAAGATTTATCATTCTTTGAAGTTTCTATCCCACCCTTTCTTAGGGGGGAGGAGGAATGAAGAAGGAAGGAAAAGTTAAGACCCTGTGCAAATCCGACTAGACGTCACCCTGAAGCGCGAGCGGTCGCTGGCTGTAAGCAAGGTGAGGGCTGGCCAGCACGCCGAGTCGCTGCTCCACGTCGATGAAGTGAATTTTTATCTGAAAAAGAACGATGGTCGTAATCCTAAAGGTGGCGGTCGTTGCAAACTGCAGGGAATGAAAATCAATTCTATTGAAAAGACGACCGTAATAAGTGCAAAGGCAAGGATCGTAAAGTGAGACGATCCAATCGTCCACTGACGCGCGGTGGCTAGACTCCAATAACGAAATTACATTACTATCCAAATGCGAACCGGTCGCACAGAACACAAGCGGGTCGCAAGCGATAGTGAACTTAAAGATTTAGACAATGATGAAGGTCCTGGAAAATCGTCTTATTGGTGAAAAATTTAAAAAACAATTCGAATGACTAATCTGATCAACAACAAAATACCAACCCCTTCTTCTCAACCATGGACCAATCATCTCGTGATAAGGGGAACACTAACGTCCGTCCGAAGCACCTAAGGCTATACCATACACTTACCCACCTTGGACCAGTTCAAGTGGAAAACAAAACCTCAATATATTCCTGACCTTACTTCCAAATCAAAATATTCCTATTAATAACCAT
>CM031917.1:17325503-17363020 GCA_018703695.1 Prunus fruticosa
AAATGAATGATTGAAGTAAGGAAACATGATACTTATAGGAGAGGATATGCATTCACCCAAATAATATTTATGTAATATTTTAAACCACCAAATAGATAAGATAGAAATGTAAGGGAATAATGTGACTCATCCCCTTTGGCCAATGATATCACAACACCACCACCAAAAGATAAGATAGAAAGATGAGGGAATAATGTGAGTCATCCACCTTTGGCCAATGATATCACAACACCATTTGTTACTAGCATGCAAGGTGGCATGGCAATGATGATTTGATTAAAACCAATTCTAAGTCTCTACACATGAATAACAAGAATGGTGTCATCTTTGAACTAAAGGGATAATCTCATGCTAGGCTTAAGATTTAATAACATATAAATCTTCACAATAAATATTTAAATAAGAAAATTTCATATTAATAATAAATATTATATATATATATTTACAGGTTCTCACAGACAAAAAGGTTGAAAATGAGAATAAAGACAGTGAAGAACATGAGGAAGACCTTGAATTTTATGACAGTGCTTATGAGCAAAGTGAAGATGAAAAATGCTTGCTGGAAAAGGATGATAAAGCATTTGACAACTATGTTGACCACAATGCTCTAGATATTGATCCAACTGCAGATGAAGTTGAGAAATCAGATGATATGGTTGTAAGTGATGTTAATAGCTTGGATAGTAGCTCATGTGATGATGTTGATATGCCTATGAGAAAAAGGAAGAGGAAACTGCCCAAGTTTGATGATTTTAGGCCTGACACAGATTTGAGTAAGCCAATCTTTAAGCTTGGTCTAAGATTTCCCACTATCTATGTATTTAGGAAAGCAGTGAGAAACTATTCAGTATTCAAGAAAATGAAGAATGGAAAATATCTATTGTTTGTTTATGCTTCAGTTGTAAATGGAAGTAGCATTGTTCGAATTAAGAGTTATGAATAGGAGCACACTTGTGGGATTGTTGAACGCAATGTCCATGCTAGCTCATCATGGTTAACAGAGAGAGATATGCTACACAACTATCTAGAATAATAAATTGAGATGTATGAGCTTTTAAGGAAAAGGTGAATGAAGATCTATGTGTCATAGCTTCAAGATCACAGATATATAGAGTAAGGCAAAAGGAAACTGCTGTAACTGAGGGACTTACAGAAAATGGTTTGAGTCTCTTTGGGATTATGTTGAGGAGCTAAAAAGGAAAAATGTGGGAATTATTGTAAAGATTATGTCCAATTTGGAGGGTGATAAATCCATATTTGAAAGGATTTATATATGCTTGGCAACTACAAAGAAAGGGTTTATTGATGCTTTGAGGCCAATTGTTGGTTTGGATGCTTGTCACCAACCAGCTCTAGGCAATTACTCTCTGTTGTTGGTGTTGATCCTAACAACAACATGTATCCAATAGCTTATATAGTGGCAGTGGCTGAGAATTATGCAACTTGGACTTGGTTTTTGGAACTCTTAGCTGCTGATCTCGGCATTGAAAATAGCAATGGGTATGTGTTTGTTACAGATAGACAAAAGGGCTTAATTGATGCAGTGGGTGACATGTTCCTAAACTCTAAGCATAGGCATTACCTTAAACATATGTATGCCAATTTTATACTTGCTGGCCATAGAGGATTAGTTCTGAAACAACATATGGATGCTGTTGCAAGAAGTACAACTATACCTTGGTTTCAAGCAGAGATGAAAAAGCTCCAAGATTTGTCAGGACCAGCTTTTGATTGGTTGGCAAGGCTTAATCCAATATAGTGGTGTAGATCTCACTTCAGAATACACTCAAAGTGTGACATTCTCTTGGATAACATGCGTGAGGCATTCAACAATACATCATGCTGTTGATGGCAAGTAGAAGAAAAGCTATGGAGAAATGGGCTCATGATATGGGCCAAGAGTTTTTGCAACTCTTGAGAAGCTTAAGAAGCAGTTAGCCGGGTGCATTCCAAGGCTTACTGGGGAGAGCAAATATGAGGTTAAGTGTTTTGGAGGCACTTAGGTGATAGTTGATTTGAGAAACAGAAGTTGTTCATGTAGGCAATGGGATCTAACTGGGATCCCATGTAGCATGCTTGTGCTGCCATTGGGCAGTTAAACGGCAATCACATCAACTATGTACATGATTATTACCAAAAATAAGCCTTCATGAGAGCTTACAAACTTATGGTTCATCCAATGGTTTAGAAACCCTTTTATCGAAGAAGAAGAAGAGAGAGGATTGTCAATTGGGGTCCACTTCACCCTTTCAGTTGCTTAGATTTGGATTTTCAAAGCATGTGGGGTCCATTATGCCACGTAGGATACTGATTACGCTCATCAATTGGCCATCGTGAGTGTTTTTACCATAATGACCCTACCACGTCAATATTTTTTACGATTTTTTGAATGGTATTAACAGTGGGGGGTAAATAAAACACAAAACGACGGTCAATAGGGTTAAGTGGGTCATTTTAACTTCGGGGGGTTAAATGAGATTTGACTGAAGTTTCAGGGGGTACTATAATAAATAAGCCTAAACAAATACTACATATAATATAAAATGTTTGCTATTGTTGGCGTGCCTACATTCCTCTTCCCATTCCTTGCCACTTACACTTAAACTCTCTCTTTCTCTCTCTCTCTCTCTCTCTCTCTCTCTCTCTTGGGGACTTTCTTCAAGCACGTTTAGTGCACCCAAGGGGTCAACAAGCTCCTGGCCAAGGTGTCTGCAACTAGTCGCCTGAGACCTCCACAACCAAACACCGGCATCCCAAGGGGTCAATTGACCCCTCTTGTCCCTTGGTGTGTCTGCCCCTGTATGGTGGTGCAAATGATGTCAAGATTGCTTCCCAAGTCTTTGATGCGATTTAGATGCTTGAATAAGTCACGGAACAATCTAATCAGCAGCCCTAGCTTGGTGACCAAGCATCTTTCCAATTCCAAGCTCAATGCCTCCTCCACTGCTTGCATTATTTTCAAGTGCTTTGTTATCCTTGATGATGAAAACAACACGGGTGATGAGTTCCAATATGACAGAATGGCCCCGTTATTCTCAACAATAATGAATATTTGCAATGACAAAATTAATGCCGATAACCTGCTTGTTCATCATTCTGTTGTCCAGGACATTCATGTTCCACTTCCGATGAGTGTAGAACATCTATGCTAGAACTTGTAGGCCACTGCGACGACATCATTTGTCTTCGACATCAAATTGATGTGGACCAGGTTTTTTGTGTGCAATCCAGCAACTAGGGAATTTTGAAGTCTTACAAAGCCTTATATTCCGCGCTTCCATATGTTCCAAAAACACCAGAAAACCATGCCTCGGTATTGCCAAAAACATAAAAAATCCTTGGGGCGGGATTTGGTAATGATGACAAAGCAAAAGTGCACAAGGTTGTTAGAGTTAAATTTATATCGGCCATGTTGGATCTCAATCTGATTTATTCAAGAGCAGAGGTTTACACCTTGGATGCTGATTCTTGGAGAGAGATCGAGTGTGATACACAAGAGGCTCACATTCTCCCACATGTTTTCCGGACGTACTTGAACATAATTTTTTATTAGTACGGGAGTGACACAAGAACTACACTGGAAGTCATCATTTCATTTGATATGGCATATGATAAATTTCATAAAATACTATTACCAGATAGTTTCGATGATCTAGAGCAGCATAACCTTCCTAGAACTGTGGCAGTGTGGGAAGAGTCCCTTGTTGTTCTAAGCTCGGAATGGGAATTTGATGTTCCTAAAACTATAAATGTATGGATGATGGCTAGCAGCGGCAGCGGTGGTGGTGGTGATGATGAGGTCTCGTGGACAAAACAGATGACCAATGGACCTATAGAAGACGTTCAAATGGCATTGCTATTTTGGAAGAATGAAGAACTTCTTCTGGCTACAGCCGATATATTCAATGTACATGTAGTCACTTGTAACCTTGGAACCCAGATGATGGGTATATTTTATAGAGATTTTCTATTTAAACCCCACACTTCTCTTTGTTCACCCCAATACTTAAATCATTAAGCTGTAAGTTTTATTATTATGTAAAAAGACAAAAAAGGTCATCCAACTTAATAATTCTTCAAATTTCATTCTTTTTTTCCACCTCCACCTTATTATCCCCTACCTTCCCCAACCACAACCTCCTTCCAACTTCCTGTTTACAAACTCACTCACTCTCTCTCTCTCTCTCTCTCTCTCTCTCTCTCTCTCTCTCTCTCTCTCAATAATACTCAAGTGTTGGAATTCCAGTTGTTTGTGTTTTTTTCTATTGGGAACAAAGAAAATTGAGGGGTTTAAATAGAAAATCTCTTTTATTTCTTATTTTTTCAGTTTGGGGTGTATTTAAGGGTAGTTTGGGAAGATAGTGGGGTTTTCTTAGAAATTGTGAAAATTTAAATTAAAAGATGGGGTGAACTAAGAGAAGTGTGGGGTTTAAATAGAAAATCTCTATTTTATATTATATATTTAACCTCATTCTTAGTATATTTTGGTTAATATTTTGGAAGAATTTTGATACTTTGAATTATATTTTCAATATAGGACTTTTGACTTCCTCTGGAGCAAAACATAATCAAATGGATGAATTTTGGAGTAATTCCAGTTGGAGGAAGTTCGTGAGTCACTTAGCTTGATCATATCGAAATTTCAGATTTTTCTACCAAACGGTTATTTTCTGGCAATAAAATAAAGGAGCAGTCCGCGGTGCTGGAATAGTGACGTTTTGGGCCTTTATTGCGTTTTTGGAGACCAAGATGACCTCAGATGATAGAGCAATACCTAGATGACCTCAAATGAGTTCGTGGCCTTTATTGCGTTTCTAAAGATCCTAACGGTGACCAGGTGATCAGTACATATTTACATATCATTTTGTACCCTTCTAGCTTATGATTTGGTTATGTTTTTGAGTTAAACTTGTGCTTTTAATTCTTTTTGTGTTTATCTTTCAGTTAATTGAGATTTAGGTAATAATGATGGCTTTGGATAGGAAATGATGCAATCCAAGCATGTGAAGGCCTGATTTGGATGAAGGGAAGAAGAGCTTAAAGACAAACTCATTTTTTGCTACAGCCCCCTGCCAGTCCAGTTTCGTATGTCATATTGCAAGCTTTGTTTCAGTAACTTACATAGCTCTAATGAGGCCACATTCTTCATGAAAGTTGTTCCAATGGGTGTGTACTATAACATATCCAAAATTCATCCCCATTTGATAAATATGGAGTCCGTTACCTAGCAAACACAGAACCATGCTCAGGATGGATCTTATCAGCGCGGAAAATGAGTTAGCAATTTGTTTCGGCCTTAACTTTTTCCTCCGACCTTGGATTGGCCCAAATAACATATGGCTGGAAAGAAGACATTCTGAACTTCAATTTGGAGTGCTTAAAGTCCTAATTTGATTAAGAGAAGCCCAAGTTGTAAGCCCTTGAAGTTGCTGGTCATGCTGACCTCAGCATGTGCTGGTTGGATGCTTGGTCATGGTGAGCTAGGCATGAGCTATCATTTCTGGTTGGAAGCTTGGTCATGGTGACATGAAGATGACCTAGGGCTGCTAGTGGGATTAATTGGTGAAGTGCATCAACCATTCAAGATTTTCTAATACAAGTGCATCACCCATTTCAGATTTTCTATTACAAGTGCATCAACCATTTTAGATTTTATAATTCAAGTGTTGTATGCATTAGCCATATTGAATTCAGATTTTTCACTTCCCCTAGGCCTATAAATAGGGAAGTTCTCTATGCTTGTAAACACACCCCAAGGGGGGGAGCTCTCAAACACTTCTCTAGAGCTCCATTCCCTTCTCTCCCTCAAATTCTCTTAGTTTCCTTTCAAGTTGTTAATTATTGTAGTAGAATGAGTTTACTGAATTTTTCTTCAAGTTTTCAAGTTCTTCTTTAATTTTACTTGTAATGTACATTCATTCTTAAGTATTCAAGTTTAATTAGTTTCCAAGTTTCAATTATGGTTTTTGTTCTTATTCATTATGCTTATAAGTTAATATGCTAGTTTGAATGATTGATCACCATTTAGGTTTGCATGTTAGCTATCTTGGTTTGAATTAAAAGTAGACACCATGCTTTAATTCGAATTGAACTATGAATAGGAAGAGTATGTATGGACATTCGACAACAGGGATTAGATACATGCTTGGTTGTTTAAATTGTTCTTCTATGCTTAATGGGTTCCTAATGCTTAGTTTTAGGTTAGACAACAAATGATCAAATTAGGAAATTAGGAACACAAGGTTAGAACCAGACACCATGGCCTAATCATGCTTTAGCTAGAATCAATCCGTTAATCTAATTGAACTTGGGAACTTATTTGCTTGAGTTATTTCCTTTTTCTTGTTTTATTTATTTTCTTTTCCATTTCTGTTTTTTGTAGGGAAATGAATTGGATCATTCAATCACCAATCCTCGTGGATCGACCTCGCACTTACATATGCTATACTACCGAACGGTTCGTGCACTTGCGAGTATCACAAGTTGAGGATGCAATTGAACCCATTTTGGTGAAGCTGTATCTACACAACAAGTTTTTGGCGCCGTTGCCGGGGATTGGTAACATTGTTTGATTCTATTTGGTTTTCCTACTTTTTATTTATTTTTATCTTTTTTATAGCTAGACAGTTTCATGTTTTAAAGTTAATGAGGTTAATTGACAAGTTGTGTTTGTAGTCCAATGGACAAGGACAATTGCCTGACAAGCAAGAGAACTGGGTTTGAGTCCCAGCTTACACAACACCCAAAAACAAAAAGGTTCAAGTAGCATGTTGATTATTTCTAGTTTATGGTTTCATTCACTTGCTCTTAATTAAATATCTTGTTCAAGTTTACATAAACACCATATGACTCTTGGACTGATTAGTGAATGAATGGGTAGATATTGAAGACAAACACCATGTTTAAATTCTACTTGGTTCTTTGTTGTTCTTCTTGTTCTTAATGAGTTCGGAATTTGTGTTTAGACTAAACACCATAGCTAAATGCTTTTTCTGAATACTTGATTAAAACCACACACCATATGGATAATCATATTTGAGAAAGAACGAACTTCATAAACTAGTTTAATTTACTTTGTTGCTTGTTGCTTTGAAGCATGAAATTGGATGTGTGTTGATTTTCCTTTTATTTCCTAATCCTTTTAATTCCATTTCAAGTTTGTGTGTTTGTTTTAGCAATTTATGACAGCTTAATAAAAATGGAGAGAGATGGCAACCTCAATCATAAGAATGGGAAGTGTGGAGCAGTGGGAGAAGTCGCGACCTCCAAATGCATCCATACTCGACCTAATCGCTTCAAGGGGGAGCATTTCAATCCTTTCTCTTCTTTAAATTCAGTTTATTTCTTGGTTTGTTTCTTTTAGTACAACAATTTATGTCGTTTGTTTGAGTTTGTTTAGAGTACTTAGTTCATTTTCATTTATGGTTTGTTATCTTAATTTTTTTTTTTTCTCTTATCTTAAAAACTAAAAATTCAAAATTCAAAAATTCAAAAAGATTTTTCATATGAGCTGACTTATGGTAACTCCAGGAAGCACTTCCGTCAATAGCAGTGTCTAGGAGTTCTTTAGGCGACACCTTCGGTGTCTAAGAAGTTTGGTTTTTAAGCGGGACCATTGTGACCCCTCCAACCTTCCCGATCCCCCTGGCTGTGTTTTCTGAGGCACTTAACTGGTCATCCGTGAGTTGCTTGTATATTCGTGTGTTTTTAAACTAAGTTTTTTTTATTTTCTTTGTTTTATTTTATGTTTAGTCTTTGTTTTTATTTTGTTTTTGTTTTTGTTTTGTTAAGTTAGTTTTTGTATTTATTTTGTTTAGTCGTTGTTTTTTTTTTTATTTTTATTTTTTTTTGTTTTTATGGTATGATTAGTTAGTTTATTTCTGAGTGTTAGAAACACATTTTTATTTTATTTCAAACATTGCATTAAAAAAAAAAAACATTCAAGTAAATTAAAAAACAAACAAACAAACAAACAAACTTCTTCTTCTTCTTCTTCTTCTTCTTCTTCTTCATCTTCTTCATCATCATGGCTTACCTCTATTGTCTCGTACTTGTAGGATCTGCAGGTTCTACATGGTCATCATTTTTCCTCTCCAGTGCTTCCACATGCTGAGTGGCACAGTGAGAGCCGTTTCTGGAGGTCCGCCACCATAGCCTTCAAGGAAGCCACTTCCTCGCTCAGAGCGGCACACTCCCGTGTCCTCGCCAGGAGTCGCATGCCCAAATTGGTAGCCGAGACCGCTTGGAGCACAGTTAAATCGTGGGACTCATCCACCGCCATCTTGTTAGACCTACGTGCCACATGCAGATGATCTGCTGGAGTTAGCTTACCTGCCAATCAATGTTCCCAGGCAGCACTGACCTGTTCGGCATTGCCTCAGAAAGGTTCGGTATTGCCTCAGCAAAGTTTGAGGCAGTGCCGTGATGATATGAAGAGTTTGGGAAGACAGAGGTTGGAGGAGCCCTTATCTGGGCATTTGGTGGTGCAAGGGATAGCTCAAGGTTGAGATCATCAAGGTGAGTGCATGAGGATGCCATTTGTTTTGCTTCTGAATTTTTTGATGTCTTTCCTTGAGTTTGCAGGAAGAAATGCTGGGTATCATCCGCTTGGAGAGGTGTGGTTTAAATAGGCATATGCTGATGAGAGAGAGCCAACACCATTTCGGATTTCCCGGGCATGCTCAACCTAATCGCTTCAAGGGGGAGCACATTAACTTTCACTTTGCTTTACTTTATTTTCCGTGTTTTCTGGTGTTTTATGTTTTTGCCCGTTACTTTCGGCTATCTTTGTCTTATTTCAGTTTGGGAAGTGTGCTTTCTTTTCCCGTTTGTCGTCTTTGTTTTATTTTAGTTAGGAAGTGTGTTTTCTTTTTCTTTTTTTTTTTTTTTTTTTCTTTCTGCAACCTTCCTCTTTTATTTCCGAAACAAAACAACGAAAATACAAAAAACAACAACATAAAATAAAAACATCAATAATGCAGTAGAAGTCATTTCTTCTCGGTGCTTGGTGTCTCGACCATTGGAGCTTTGAGTTTGGCCCTCTGGCTATCCTCTTCCGGGGCTTCACGTACAGTCTCTTGGGGCTCACCACTTGAGCCCCCAAAGATCGCAATCTTAGCTTGAGCGTAACTACTCTCGCGATCTGCTTGCTTGCGTTTACCCGGTCGGTCTAGGTCCTCCAGCTGCTTTCGCATGTCGCGAGAATACAACTCTACCATCTTTGATAGGCTTTTATTCTCGTCCCGCAATACTTCTAGCTGGTGTCGATTCACCTCCACTATCCTTGCCCTCTCCCGTTTCAAGCTTTTTATAGCACTCTGACACTCTTCAACCATACTTCGCTCCGCCGCTCACTGACCTTTCAGCACCTCTACCTCATGGGACTTCGCAGTAGGCGATGTCCCAAACTTGCGACACATGCTGTACTCTCTGCACGCTCAATGCCATGGCATCACTCGCAACCCGATTATCATCCCTTGTGCCAAACACACGTATATCTTTAGGAGTCACTAGATTTCTGCCCACTCCAATGGCAACATCGTTGTCCAGGAGTATTGAGTCAGCTACCTCACAGGCCCCCTTGCGGAGGCAAAGTAGGGCATCCATACTGGTGCCGCTGCTTGGCCTCGTGTCTGAGTCGGTGGAGCTAGGTTGAGATCCAACGAAAATGGGTAGGAAGAGGCCATTTGATTTCTCACTCGTTTTTCTTCTTTCCTTCTTTTCTATTTTGTGTGTTTCTGAGTTTGTGTGTTTTTTTTTTTTACCCTTTCTTTTTACCTTTTATAGACTTAATCTGCTAAACCCTAGCCGTCGGTTCTAAGTTCTGTGTGGCCCTTACGGCTTATCTCTATATGTCGCCGCACCCGTTTCCCAACTCCCCTTAATTGCATTTTCACCTTTCACCACCTTCAAAGTGAAAAAGTCGTCCCGCTTCACCCAAGAGGCCAATAATTCTGGCTTGGGGGATGTGAAAGCGTCCTCTGTGCGCCGACACGTCCCTCACTCCTTTTGCCTGTCACTTCCTAGGAACCAGGGCAGCAGGGACCGCACTCTTTCTTTCCATAAATCCCGCCTTTGCACTCTCACTTCACATTTCATTAAATTAAAAAAAAAAAATAATAATAATAATAACAAACGTGTGGGCTTCGGATTTCATTACGGGTCGGGTTTTCACCGTTGTTAGGTTTCAAAATGTGTTAACTTCTTTTGGGTTGGGTTTTCAATTGTTTAGGTTTTGGTTTGCGTAAGATTGTTTAGGGCTTTCTTTTTCGAGTGTTTTACCTGTTTCGTTTCTTTTTATTTGTTTGTTTGTTTTGTAATTTTTATTTTTGTAATTATTTTATTTTATTTGTGATTTTTATTTACTTTAGTACTTTTCATTTCTTGTTATGACATTGCTTGTGACTAATTTTTAAAACATTGAGGACAATGTTCATTTCTAGGTTTGGGGGTATTGGAGTTTAGCAAGTAAATTTGGTTTGTCTTAAATAAAAAAAAAAAAAAAAAAATTATTGCTTTCTTTTCTTTTATTTTGAGTCTTGTTTTGTTTTGTTTTGTTTTTGAGTCACTTTCCGAACACATATGATGAGATTGAGATAAATGTTGCATGACTTAAATAAAAATTGATTTTTATTTATTTATTATTTATTATTTTTCTTTTTGTAACTTTTTATTGTAAAAAAAAAAAACTTAAAAAAATAAAATAAAATAAATAAATTTGGCATTGTTCTAGCATGATATGTTCGAAACCTTCTTTGCACTTGCCATTTGTTTCACAATTTTCCAATTAAAAGGATTTGCATGATCTAAAGAATTGTATCAAGCATAAATTAGACTTTTATAACCATATAATGTGAGCTTTTGAGCCTTGTGCTTCATTTCATGAGTGTTATACACATACTCTTATTTTCTTGTCATCAAAGTTGTTGTTTGATCTCATTATTCATTGATTTGGTTGAACACTTAAAAGTCATTCATTCTTTTGCAATTTGATTTCATGAAATTTAAGAAATGATATTAAGGCCACCTTTGGATCGTTTGTGCCTTTCAAGCTAACCTTATGCATGCTTAAGCATGATTTTCCATTGTTAACCATTTTGAGCCTACATCTAAACTTTTTTTTTTCATTTTACCAATTGCAATTCCTAGCTTTAGCCCGAAAAACAAGAATTTACCTTTCTAAGGAACTCATGAGCTCTAATTCGGATGTGTTTTTCATGCTAAGTTTGGGAAGGGATATTACATTAAAAAAAAAAAAATTATAGAACTTCACACAATTGGTGAAAGAAAAGAGAAAAGTTCTGATTAAATGGTAGTTGATTGAAATTTCATTTTTGGGTTTCATTGGTGTTTGGAAAGGAGTTTAAATCATTGTAAATGAAGGTATAAGGAGTTTTGATCATGTAAAGAAAATATCTAATCGTGATGATTCGAAGTGTTGTAAATAATTATTTTATGCTCTTACATTTTTGAGTTCCTTGGACTTTGTATTATCCATACCTTTCATTTCTTACTCACCTTACACCCTTGGCCCCATTACAACCTATGTTAAAGACCTAAATTGATCTTAAATGTCATATGGTTGAATTGCATGCATTTTCTTACTTTTAAGTGTTTGGCATCCTTCTTGAGATCATATTAATGCAAGTTCTCCATCTTCCTATTTTTGAGTTAAGTTCCTTATGATTTAACTCTAATCTCATGTTTATAACTGAGTGTTGCATTGTAGCCCTCTTCTGAGTGATTCATTTGTGAGAGGACAGCTTTGGTGAGATTTGAAGTTGCATTTGTGCTTGGTATGATTTTTGAAATTGTGTGAAAACTAAGATTGGAGAATTTGTTGCATTTGGCAATCACACTACTACACTTTGAGCATATTATGTTTTGAACTTTTCCGCCTTGTAAATAATGTCTAAATTGAGTTTTTATTGTTAAAACTTTTGAGTCATGTGCATAAGTCATTTCTCTTCAGAAAATGTTCGGAAAGATTGTTTTGAGTTTTATTTTTATTCTTTTTTTTTTTGTAATTATTTTTGTTTTTGTTTTTGTTTTATTTTGCTTAAGGACTAACAAAGTTAGTAAAGTTTTCTAACCACTTTGTTTTGTAGAGTTAGAAAAACGTTTGTGGGTATCGTATTGTTAAACCCTCAGGAGACACAACTCCTCCTCCTAGGGATGCCTAGAGGTTTAAAGGCTTGTTGCATACGCTAAATGCAATCGAGTTACCTGCGGAAGTGGTTTAGTTAACTTCTTATTTTGTTTTTAACTTTGTTTTGTGTTGTTTTGCTCGAGGACTAGCAAAATCTAGGTTTGGGGGTATTTGATCAGTACATATTTACATATCATTTTGTACCCTTCTAGCTTATGATTTGGTTATGTTTTTGAGTTAAACTTGTGCTTTTAATTCTTTTTGTGTTTATCTTTCAGTTAATTGAGATTTAGGTAATAATGATGGCTTTGGATAGGAAATGATGCAATCCAAGCATGTGAAGGCCTGATTTGGATGAAGGGAAGAAGAGCTTAAAGACAAACTCATTTTTTGCGACAGCCCCCTGCCAGTCCAGTTTCGTATGTCATATTGCAAGCTTTGTTTCAGCAACTTACATAGCTCTAATGAGGCCACATTCTTCATGAAAGTTGTTCCAATGGGTGTGTACTATAACATATCCAAAATTCATCCCCATTTGATAAATATGGAGTCCGTTACCTAGCAAACACAGAACCATGCTCAGGATGGATCTTATCAGCGCGGAAAATGAGTTAGCAATTTGTTTCGGCCTTAACTTTTTCCTCCGACCTTGGATTGGCCCAAATAACATATGGCTGGAAAGAAGACATTCTGAACTTCAATTTGGAGTGCTTAAAGTCCTAATTTGATTAAGAGAAGCCCAAGTTGTAAGCCCTTGAAGTTGCTGGTCATGCTGACCTCAGCATGTGCTGGTTGGATGCTTGGTCATGGTGAGCTAGGCATGAGCTATCATTTCTGGTTGGAAGCTTGGTCATGGTGACATGAAGATGACCTAGGGCTGCTAGTGGGATTAATTGGTGAAGTGCATCAACCATTCAAGATTTTCTAATACAAGTGCATCACCCATTTCAGATTTTCTATTACAAGTGCATCAACCATTTTAGATTTTATAATTCAAGTGTTGTATGCATTAGCCATATTGAATTCAGATTTTTCACTTCCCCTAGGCCTATAAATAGGGAAGTTCTCTATGCTTGTAAACACACCCCAAGGGGGGAGCTCTCAAACACTTCTCTAGAGCTCCCTTCCCTTCTCTCCCTCAAATTCTCTTAGTTTCCTTTCAAGTTGTTAATTGTTGTAGTAGAATGAGTTTACTGAATTTTTCTTCAAGTTTTCAAGTTCTTCTTTAATTTTACTTGTAATGTACATTCATTCTTAAGTATTCAAGTTTAATTAGTTTCCAAGTTTCAATTATGGTTTTTGTTCTTATTCATTATGCTTATAAGTTAATATGCTAGTTTGAATGATTGATCACCATTTAGGTTTGCATGTTAGCTATCTTGGTTTGAATTAAGAGTAGACACCATGCTTTAATTCGAATTGAACTATGAATAGGAAGAGTATGTATGGACATTCAACAACAGGGATTAGATACATGCTTGGTTGTTTAAATTGTTCTTCTATGCTTAATGGGTTCCTAATGCTTAGTTTTAGGTTAGACAACAAATGATCAAATTAGGGAATTAGGAACACAAGGTTAGAACCAGACACCATGGCCTAATCATGCTTTAGCTAGAATCAATCCGTTAATCTAATTGAACTTGGGAACTTATTTGCTTGAGTTATTTCCTTTTTCTTGTTTTATTTATTTTCTTTTCCATTTCTGTTTTTTGTAGGGAAATGAATTGGATCATTCAATCACCAATCCTCGTGGGATCGACCTCGCACTTACATATGCTATACTACCGAACGGTTCGTGCACTTGCGAGTATCACAAGTTGAGGATGCAATTGAACCCATTTTGGTGAAGCTGTATCTACACAACACCAGGCATTAAGACAATTAGATAGTTTAAAACAGTGATTAACAATTCAAAGTATGCATGCAATCAATCATAAACAATTAAATAAAAATCACATATTCATGCTAAGGTTCAAGGCGTCACCCTAGCAAAAGAGAATTAGTTACGCATATTCATAACTAAAATCAAAGAAAATATTATTCCAATGAATAAGAATAAAAACACCTTGAAGTAGAAGTTCTTCAAAAATCCTAACCCACAATGTCACGTTCAAAACCCAAAAGAGAAGTCCTAAAAATTACTGTGAAAAAGAACTTAAATACCTCCTAAAACCTAGCTGCCAAATCCTCACAAGGAAACTAGGTTAAAAAAAGATAATACTAGGATATAAAGTCCAAATTGGATTAGGAGAATCTGCCCACAATCTGCCCAGCCACATTTTGGCCTCAAATCTCCTCCAAATCCGGCCCAAAATAGCTTGTTTTAAAGATAAAAACGTTCTGAACACTTCTCTAGAAGGCTACAAACCCATCTGAGGTCATCTTGGGCTCCAAAAACGCAATAAAGGCCCAAAATGTCACTATTCCAACACCAAGCATTGCTCCTTTATTTTATTGCCAGAAAATAACCGCTTGATATAAAAAATATGAAATTTTGATATGATCAAGCTAAGTGACTCACGAACGTCCTCCAACTGGAATTACTCCAAAATTAGTCCATTTGATTATGTTTTGCTCTAGAGGAAGTCGAAAGTCCTATATTGGAAATATAATTCAAAGTATCAAAATTCTTCCAAAATATTAACCAAAATATATTAAAAATGAGGTTAAATATATAATATAAAATAGACCTGGCAATATTGCACACGACCCGTTAACACGACACGAATTCGCACGAAATTATCAGTATTTGGGTTGAGCTTATTGGGTTGGGTTGAAAACGAGTGAACCCGTTAGCCACCCGTTAAGCTAACGGGTCGTTTCGGGTTCGAAAACGGGTTAACCCGTTACCACCCGTTAAGGAGGTTAATTTTGTAATTTTGCAAAATATTTTTCTTTTCTTTTCTTCTTCCCCTTTTCTTTCTTCTTTCCGTGTCTTTTTCTTCTTTCCCCTTTTCCTTTTATTCTTCCTCTCGTTCTTCTCTTCTGCTATTCTTCTCCTTTTCTCTTTCTGCTATCTTTTTGTCAAGATTCTCTTCTACTCTTCTTCTCTCCACTCAATAAGCTCCGCCAACCCAGCCACCAGGGATCAAGGAAGAGGTATCTGGGTCGGTCCACAGAGGGTGATTGATTCTAGAGTTGTTGGTTTTGGTTCTCTCAGTTAATTTTGAGTTTTCTTTCTTCCTCAATTTATGTAGTTGTTGAGTTTTTAAGATATCTGTGAGAGAGAGATATATACTGTTTTGGGGTGAGAGAACTGAAATGAAGAGGGAAATAGGGAAGAAAAGTTAGGGTTGGGGTTTGGGGAAAAAAGAGAGAAGGCGTGTTGGTAGAAAAGCTGTGATAGTTTTTTTTTTTTTTTTTATGGTTTATTCTTAACGGGTTAACGGGTTGTGTCGGATATTCGCAAATTGTAACGGGTCGTGTTTGGGTCTAGTATTTGTCACCCGTTAACTTAACGGGTCGTGTTCGTGTCAACCCGTTAAGAAAACGGGTTAACCCGTTAACGACCCTGAACCCGCTTAACGATCCGTTTGCCAGCTCTAATATAAAATATATCCATCATATCTTCTCATTTATGGGCTGGAAGAAGCAAACTATACTATGGGTTTGGTTTATGTAAATAGTATTATTTCGGTCAAGGGAGACAACATGCTTGAAGGGATATAGTGTGGGAGCAAAAATTAAAGCCCAAGTAACAAGCCACTTCCCATGAACCCTAAATTTGAGGGAGTAGAGGGAATCAAATAACATGATATCCACTACCATAGAACATGGAGATAAATCAAGTATATGAGACTTGGAGTCCAAGGGTAAAAGGCCAATAATCCCCCAACATAAGAAGAGGGAGAGAGGTATGATTGATTCTACTGCAATATTCATGAACGAACACTGACTTGAGCGTCATAGTATTTTCTTGTAGCCCCCTCCTCACTCAATGGTGATAATCGAAGATGGTGTGTGGCTTCTCAACATGGAATACAAGATTATTTGTTGAAGGATTCAAAATTTTCCGCTCCAACATATAGTTTGTTAATTCTAGCTAGCTAAATTGATAATTTTCCAAAAAGGATGACGTCATTTCATTGAATTTGTATGTCTTCTTAATTAATTATTTCAACTCCCATGTTTTGTTTTGTTTTATATTATTTCAACTCCCATGTTGTGTTTTGTTCTTAATTAAATATCTCAGAAAAATAAAATTTATCTAGGCGTTTAAATCGGAAAATCTTTGGCAGGGGAAGATGGTGTGGTGACGGAATTTTTTTCAAGGTGTACATTCATCACACGAGTGGAAGACTCACACTTCTTTTTTGGGCTTCCTTGGCTTCATTTTGTATGCTTTAGCTATGGACTTGATTTTTTCACCTTATTTTCTGTTATCTTTCCAAGTAACGATATTGTTTATGTTCTGAAATTAATTAATGAGGTTTGGGGAAATTGGTTGTTGAGTTGGTGATATAAATTTTTTTTCCACAGGGAATGCCGAAACAAAGGGAAGATTTCTTGGATTTTTAAACCTTTTCTTCATATGGGAAGTGTTTTTCTTTGTCTCAACATATAACAAGTGGATCAAAGAAGCAGAAACAAGATGTCATGAAAGGACTGTGTCAAGATTGCCTCCCAAATATCTCTTGCGATTCAATTGCATCAATAAATCGTGTTATTCTATAATCAACTGCTATAAAATTATTTTCTCCTTGCAGAGAACTAATATCCCGAATTTCAGCCGATAGAAACATATGCTATATAATTTAGGGCTAACATCAAAAGACCCCCTCAAGATTTAAGGTAATTCTCAATATGGGCCCCAAGTTTTAATTTCATCAATTTACACCATATTGTTTTCAAATATGAACAATTTAAACTTTCCATTAAGTTAACTGTTATAAAATCCGTTATGTGATGACGGGTCTTTTGTGTGGCCCACTTTTTTAGCTTAGTTGAAAGAAAATATTAATAAAATAATAATTAAAATTTTAAAATTGAATATATAATTTTTGTCTAAAAGTAAAAATAAAACTAACCCCTCTCCCCGATCTGCCTACCTCCCTCCCAGCCCCACCACTTCCCTACCCTTCCTACACCTCCACCGTCACCTCAACCCAACAACCCTACCCACTGGTGGCTTGCACCCTCTCTCCCTACTCCCTATCCCTCCTCTTCCGATTCCCACCAATGCTGGACTTTAGTGATGAAGCCGTCTTGCTTTATGTTCAGATGGTGGTGAAGGGTATTTTGCCTGATAAGTTTACATTTTTGTTTGTGCTAAGTGCTTGCTCCAAGGTTGTGGCTTTCTGTGAAGGGGTTTAGCTCCATGGAGCACTTGTTAAGATGGGTTTGATGGAAGATGCATTTAGTGAGAATTCTTTGATCCATTTCTTTGCTGAATGTGGGGAGTTGGATCACAGTCGAAAGGTGTTGGATGGAATGGTTGAGGTTAATATCAAATTGATGGGTTTCTCGTTTATGAAATTTGACGCTAGTTTCTTATGGTTTTTGCATGATTGCTTCATAAAAAATGACTTCTATGCTTTTTTTTTCTTTCCTTTTTTAAATATAAGTGATAGTCTAACTTTTGGTGTGTAAATTAAGGCTTTTTTAAACTAGGCTAGGGCTCGTTGGCTACTACTTTGTTCTAAAAAGAAAGGATGCTTCCAATCGGAGCTTTTTGCTCATATACAATTGCACAACATTCTCTTTTTGTGGAGAAAAAAACGTTCTCTTTTTCTTTCTTTTTTTAATAGAAAGAATATTGGGAAATATCTTATGATTGATATTCTTAATCTCACATCAATAATTAATGCGTTGCAGAGGTTTTGTGTTTTTTTTTTCTGTTGTCAAAGTTAAGAAGAGGATGAGACTTTTTTCACACATACATTGTCATAGGGGTTCAAACTAGAGACTACAGATCTACAAATTAAGGCTATTTTTTTATTGGTTTGGACCCCGTTGACGAGATCTTGGCTATTTAAAAATCTCATTTAGTTTGCATTTTTATAAGCTTATTTACATCAGTGCCCTAAAAAACTATTGTCAAATTTCACATTGTTTGCCGAAAGTTAAAGTGATTCACATTGCCTCATTGACCCATGTTTTACGTCTCACTTTACCCCCCTTCCCCTCACCGTAGAGGTGTCAAATGGACCGGGTCGGTCCGAGCACCGACTCACTTAAATAAGTTCCGTAATACAGACGTCAACGCCTACCATCCGCAACGACCCAAACAACGATAATTTTTTGTAGCCTATATTTTTAGGTAACGACTTTTGACATTAGGCAACAACATTCAATTATTGTCGAATGGGTTTTTTTTTAAGTGATAATGGAGGGAATCGAAGCATTGACTCAGTTTAATCCTAACTATTTTTTTTTTACCTACATTCACCACTTGAGCTATCGACTTTTCTTTTATTGGTTACAAGTTCAAACATATTTCTTACGTTCATATTTTTTAAAAGATGGTTAGGACAATAATATCCCAAATATCAGCCAATAGAAACATATGCTATACTTCGACCCAAAAAAAAACATATGCTATATAATTTTACCCGAGGCGCCCTCAGGGTGTGTAAGTGGTGTCACCGTATAGGGCCTTGAAATTTTTTTACGTGTATATTATGTATATTAATATTATAGGTATTATATATACTTGAGCGTGCAGGAACGTAACACAAGTGTATTTGGTTGAGTTGGAATTCATCCTCTTGATTTTAGTAGGCAAGTTGGATTCAAGTACATATTGTGTCATTCAACACGTCAGAGAAGAGGAAAGCAATATATACAAACTTTCTCCAATCAAATAAAAAAAATTTGGAGTGTATGTTTTCACCCACTCAAAACGAAAACAAAAAAAGTTCATGTCTTCTTCCTCTTCCATTTTTTCAAATTGAAACATTAAGACTTTTATGAATGGTATTTATGATTGCTATTGCATACTAATAGATGGTGAATTTTAGTTATTAAAAAAATTGTTTTATGGTGTTAAGTCATGGCAATTTTTTTTTTATATAAATATTTTCAAGTTAATAGTAAAAACTCTACACCGTTAAAAACAAGTGAAACAGCTTCCAACCAAAAACCAAAAACAAGTGAAACAGAAAACTATTAAAAGAAAGTCACATCTATCTTCACAATCACGTAAACCATCATCACCCATCTCTTTCTGGTCAGCAGATCACCAATATGCAATGCAAATATTCCTGCATCTCCCTTAGTCAAGTTCTCTCACTATTTCGAAACCCATAACTCAAACCCATATTAGTTAATCTGTAAGTACCATTAAAACATATATTTCTATCCCTCGTCGTTCAATCATGGGTTTAGAGTTTTGCAAAATGTGGGAAGAGATCGCGTTGCATCGTATCCTACCAAGATTGCCTTCCAAATCTCTAATGCGATTCAAGTGTGTTCGTAAATCGTGGTATACTGTGATCAGCAACCCAACCTTCGTGGAAAATCACCTCTCTAATTCCATGCACAACAAACTGTCCACTTGCGTCCTTTTCAATCGTTTTGTTCAGAGCGATGCTAACACTGGTGAGAAGGAACTTTTGCTCTCATTCCTTCATCTCTGTAATGATTATGACGATTCTGAGCATAAGATCAATTCTTTTGTTGAGGACATCAAATTTCCACTTTCTACCGGACGATTTATTGGGCTCGAGGTTATAGAATCTCTAGGTATTATATGCCATTGTAATGGAATAGTTTGTCTAAGTGATTCTAGTAGTGACAACCTTGTTCTATGCAATCCATCAATCAAGGAACTCAAGCTTCTTCCCAAATCATGCCTTCCAAATTGGAGTCACTGTGCTGTGGGGTTTGGATATGATCTTAAATCTAAAGATTACATAGTTCATAGAATTGCATCTTACGGTGAGGACATTTATGGTGACGGTCTGGTTATTTTTCCTCCTAGAGTTGAAATATACACCCAAAGTACTGATTCTTGGTCCGAGATCAGGAATAATTATTTAGAAACAGAAGCTACTTTCTTTTGGCCCGTAGATTTCCAGATATACTTTAAGGGAATTTGTTATTGGGTGGGGTATGAGCAACCAAAAATTTCCAGTCTCACTATGATCCATTGGAGGATGATGAAATGAAGCCAATGATCATTTTATTTGATACGGGTGATGAGGCATTTCACAATATATTATTTCCAGATAGTTTATCTAGGTATGAGGGATCACCAAATTGTTATCATATGTGTTTCGATATGCGCATTATATTGTGGAATGAGTTCGTTGCTCTTTTTGGCTATGAACGTTTTGGTGCATCGCCTGAAGCCTATGGGGTATGGGTGTTGGATGACTTTGACGGTGCTAAGGGTTCTTGGACACAACACTTCACTTTTGAGCCATTGGTGGGAATTAAGAGGGTATTGGAGTTTTGGAAGAGTGACGAGATTCTTATGGTTACTTCGGATGGAGATATAGTATCTTACAACCTTGAAACCGATAAGCTTAAGAATCTTTGTATGAATATCCCATCTTATTTCCAAACTAGTGTGTATTTGAACAGCTTAGTTGCGATGCTGGGATGAAACAAGCTTGAGAGGGTGAATATATAATTCTAGCAATATGATTTTTCACTTTTTTTCTATTGTCCAAAAGCTTGATAAAAAACGGAACAAAAAGGATGAAATTGTGATATATTAATTTCTTACTCACCAATAAAATAAAATAAATTCTTACTGACCAATTGTATAAGTACTTGTAGCCTAAACCTTTTCCATTTCTTATGGTAACTATTATAATTGGGAAATTCACAGATATTAGATATACAACTAGAATTGACCATCTGAACAAAAAAAAAAAATGAATTTAGTCACCCGATCGGAACAAGTGAGGAATAACTCTCGCTAGGTCGAAAAGTGACTGAGCGCCATGTTCCTCCTTGTACAAATGTACTTTGTATCAAAAGAATTTATGGTATAAAGAGAAATTAAAATATATTCTTTTTGTCTTTTTAGAAAGGTGATAGATTACATTCATAATTCAAACATAAAGATCGTCAGCCACCCCCTCCCCCAAAAAAACCTCTCTAACACCATACAGACCTTGAGGGGGAGGAGGTCATTGTTCCTCCTCTCTCCTCTCCTCTATGCTTTGACGCACAAATCCCCTTCCCATCCCTTACTTTTCCCTCTCTCATCTCCTCCCCACCCCTCCCATCCCTTCTTACCTGACTCTCACCTCCCTTCTTACCCGCCATTCTCCTCACCCACTTTCTCTTTTTTTTTTTTTTTTTTTTTGTAGATTTGGAGTTCTAGCTTTTGATTTGCTTGGAGACAACGTGGTTGTTTTTGTTGGTTTTGTTGGGTTGTTTTGCAGATATGAGGTTCCAGCTTTGAATTTACTTTTTGTGTTGTAATACTTGCATCAATTATTTTTGAGTTTGTTGTAATAAGTGTACTAAGTGCTTGTGACTGATATTCGTAGTCTCTGCTTGTAATTTTTTACTTGTGAGAGTTTAAAGATAGTAGTTTGCAATTGTAGTTTTGTAAGTATTATTTGGCCCTCTGTGGCTATGAACGGAGGTGTACACTTTGTGGGCCTGATGTTGCTAGTGGCATATTTGGATTAAGCCTATGTGGTTAATGAGCTTCATATTTGTAATAACCTTGTGTGGTTATATGTATTTGTACTGACTTTTGTGGCTGACAACCTTTTTGTCTGAATTATAAATGCAATTTATCATCTTTATCTATAATAAAAAAAAAAAGATCGCCATTAACAAGGACCAATACAAATACAAATAACCACGTAGAGTTACAAATACGAAAACACAATAACCATAAATGGGTTAATCCAAATACAAACGATCGGAGTTTGTGAGAATGTATAAGGAGTTGGGCTACTCCCCCGATTGCCAATTAATTTTGGGATGAAATCTCAACTTCCTTCAGAATTTGCCAACAACATCAAATGCACAAGGTGTAATATACCTCAGCGCACTATAAACATCAACCCCCAATTTCTCCCTCAATTTTTCAAATAAGGAGCTTGAAATAAGGTTTGGGTCTTGAAAAGTCCATGTGCCCCTTGCACATACAGATTTTTGGATGGAAAACTAGATGGTGTTAGCTCGTCATATGACATTTCATGGATTTTGAAAAATGAAAGTGATGTCTCTCTTAAATTTTTCTTTGAGGTGACAAATTCAAATTGGTGTATAAGTTCAAGGTAACATTTCTAAAATTTTCCATTTAATACAAACTTTTCTTCCATTTGATGAACCCGATTTTACATACCCTTCCTCATTTATCTTACACAAATTAAGAGCTTTTGAAGAAAAAATAAAAGGCCATCTCCTCCCCCACATCTTCCCCAATCACACGCCACAGAGAAACGATGGTCTAAACATATTTTTTCAAAATGGTCTGTATAGAAAATATTGGTTCATCACTATGAATTGGTAGTGAGCATTGTTATACCATGTAATAAATAGATTAAATTGAACTCATCCAATGTCACATAATGTGGTGATGGTGCTCTCGATGTACTAGTACTTTATTTCTGAAATGGTTCAATTTTCTTGAGACATCTCATGTGTCCATGGACTCTAGTCTTGAAGGCAATAACATAAGGAAGTCATCATTTAGAGCTCTAACATTCCATGTGGCCATTGACTTTGGTTTGGCTGTCTGTCGTCTTAGCCTGAATAGCATAAAAAGAAATCACTACTACAATTCTAATATTAGAAATATTACTGCCGCAAAATCTAATTTTTAATCGGTTTGAAAACTCTACTACTTTTTTTTTTTTTCCTTTTTTTAATATAAGTGATAGTCTAACTTTTGGTGTGCAAATTAAGGCTTTTTTTCACTAGGCTAGGGCTTGTTGGCTACTTTGTTCTAAAAAGAAAGGATGCTTCCAATCGGAGCTTTTTGCTCATATACAATTGCACAACATTCTCTTTTTTTGGAGAAAAAAACGCTCTTTTTTTTTTTAAATAGAAAGAATATTGGGAAATATCTTATGATTGATATTCTTAATCTCACATCAATAATGCGTTGCAGAGGTTTTGTGTTTTTTTTTTTCTGTTGTCAAAGTTAAGAAGAGGATGAAACTTTTTTCACACATACATTGTCATAGGGGTTCAAACCAGAGACTACAGATCTACAAATTAAGGCCATTTTTTTATTGGTTTAGACCCCGTTGATGAGATCTTGTCTATTTAAAAATCTCATTAAGTTAGCATTTTTATAAGCTTATTTACATCAGTGCCCTAAAAAACTATGGTCAAATTTCACATTGTTTGCCGAAAGTTAAAGTGGCTCACATTGCCTCATTAACCCATGTTTTGCGTCTCACTTTAACCCCCCCCCCCCCTTCTCCCTCCCCTCACCGTAGAGGTGTCAAACGGACTAGGTCAATCCGAGCACGACTCGCTTAAATAAGGTCCGACACGACAAGGCTCGTATCTTTGGGCGGACCGAGACGAGGTAATTATGCCCAATGGGGCGAAACCATATTATTATATTTGTTTTAGAAAAATAATACATAATATTATTATATTTATATATTTTCTCTAAGAACATATATTAAAATTTAATTTTTTCTTTATATATTAAATAATAATTTTGTTTTTCAAGTTTTAATTTTAAAAACCCAAACAATAATCTAGCAATTTTCTATTTAAATATACTTAAGTTATTGGCCTCTTTTATTTAACAAATAATAAATCTTGTTAGTATATATATAATTGTTAAAAATATTTAAATGAAGTTGTAAAAAAATTACAAAAATAATGCAATACATAAGTGAAATTTGGTGTGGTCTCATATTAGCCCGTTTAGTGGCCCAACCCGATCCCATATGGTAGGAATTTATGATTTTCATAAATTTGGTGTCAGCTCATTTAATAAACGGCATGTACATATTAGCAAAAGTTGGATGCAAGAGGTTTTAAAACCCTGCCATCCAAGATCCAACTTCAAATCAATCATTTGCACAACAAATGTATTTAATAAGTTCTTATTCCATATAAACTAAAAAATATATTAAAGTATTAGGGTTTTGCCCTAACACTTCTCTTCATTTATTTTTTCCTTTACATTCGCATTTCTTATGCGTTTCTTCATCTTCTCTCTCTCTCTCTCTCTCTCTCTCCTATAACTTCTTCTTCTCTTTTTCCTTCTCGATGTTGCTCTCCTCTTTCTTCTCTTCCATTCCTCTTCTTTTTTCTTCTATATTCCTCTCATCTCTCCCTTTGTTGCGAAGCCATGACTACCAGGCCGGCCGTCGCGTCTTGCGAAGCTATCGCCGTAGCAAGATTTACTCTTAACTCTCCCCTCTCATTCTTTTCCTCTGGTGTGAAGCTATCCGCGTAGAAAACTAGAACCGAGTAGCACCGAACTGTTGGTTCGGTGAACCGGCAGCCTCGGTTTTTTGAGGTGGTGGTTCGACATCGGCGTTGAGTTTTCCTCCACTGAGGAAATCGCTTCGGCGTACGAATTTGACTCAATACTGAATCAAACCAAACCGAGCCCACGCCTAATGCGTACTAACCTTAAAAACCAACCATGTCACCAAAAAAAAACATAAAGGACCAAATGTAATAATTTCGTAAACCTCATTTGTGATATATAAAAAAAATTAAAAAGCCTTGATTTTTTTGTATACGTAGTGTGCATTTCACCAAAGTAATAGGTACAATTTGTGCCACATCATCATTTTTAACATATTATATAACAGACTTGAGGGTGGGGGGTAAAGTGAGAAGCAAAACACCAGTCAATGAAGTAAGGTGGATGACTTTAACTTTCGGGAGGCAATGTCATATTTGACCATAATTTCAAGGGTACTAATGTAAATAAGTCTTTATTATAAATTTTGGTTTGTTAAAAAATAGGATTAACTACAATAAACCCCCCAAACTATGAGGCCCCATTTGGTTCATAGGAAAGGAGGCTTGGGGATGGAAAATCAATTACTTTCCCATGTTTGGTAAGTCTAAGCATGAGAAATGGTTGCCTGGTACATGAGAAAGTAAGGGGAAAGTAAAGCCCTCCTTCCCCCTTGGGTTTTGTTTTCCCTCCTCATGACGATAATATAACAAATTCACACACACTACAAGGATGCAATGACTCAAGACCTTTTCTAGATGAGCAATTGCTCCAAACCACTATATTAGTTGGTCATTTGCATGTTTATTTATTAAGTAGCCTATTCCTTGTGCTTTATTTATTTTGGCTCTTGAGAAACTTATGAGTTAGAGATATTGCGATAGTACACCCCGTGCGACCTCCTATATAAACAGCAAACAAAGTGATTCTTAGATGAGAAAGCGCCTTCCCTTTTGTTTCTTCCCCTCTGTATTTCTTATTGCTTTAGTATTTTCTGAAGTATGGTGACGTTGAAATCGTCACTCGCTTTCCTTGTTCTTGCTTTTGCTTTGTTCTTGTGTTTCATTATGAGCACTGGTGATGGTAGGCTGCATTACAATCTTTTGCTCTTTATATCCCATATATATGCATATAATTAGGCATTGCGTTTTTGTACTTCCTATTTTATGTTTAGGGAATATTGTGAGTGTCCGATGAAATATCAGGTAACGAAGGACTTGATCTAACGCACTAGTCTTTGGGAATTATTTTTCTGCAATAAGTGCAGTATTCATCATTGGAAGCCAAAATTATGTTCTTTATACATAAAAAAATCCTTATTTTAGATACCATTTCCTTCTTACAATATATAATTTTCGCAGGATCTTATGACTATTTTCAATTTGTGCAACAATGGCCACCGGCTACCTGCAGTCTTAGCAGGACACCTTGCTACAAACCCCGGCCACCTCAAATCTTCACCATCCATGGCCTATGGCCAAGTAACTATTCAAACCCAAAGAGGCCCAGTAATTGCAGGGGGTCGCTATTTGATTCAAGGAAAGTGGTATGTATTGATTTTTTTCTCACTTACTCTTTAGCATTTAGTTTAAAAAAAAGTTAGATTGTCATATGAAGACAGTACACTCTTTCGATAAAACCTTGGGTGTTAGATAAATCCTGATGTTGCTTTATCCCAACATAGGGGGAGGAGGGGTGGTTGTATGTTAGGAAATTCTCTCCACTCTTTTTTCTTTGATACAAGGGGAGGGGGAGGTGAGCCTAGGACATCGGGTGCATAGATAAATGCCTTTAACTACTTATTTGAAAATCCTTTCCTTTTTAATTTAAGTTTTTCACTTTTATAATTTTATTTCATAAGATAAAAATTAAGTAATTAGTCCAGCTGTAAAAAATAATTTTTTTTTTTTTAAGGTGGACACATGACCATATTTAAGTGGGAGTACCATTATTGTTACATATTTTATTATTGTAAATCAAAATCACTAATTCAGTATAGTACTCAGGTTTAACGTAAAAATTATCTTATTCAAGAACGGAAATCTCTCTCTTAAGTTTTTACTATTCCTTAAAATATGTATGAATTGCTTGGATGTCTCAGTACCCTCAGTTGCGATTGAATCTGAAGATATCTTGGCCCAACGTGAAAAGTGGCAATGATACAGAATTTTGGGAAAGCGAATGGAACAAACATGGTAGATGTTCCGAACAGACACTCAACCAAATGCAATACTTCGAGCGATCAGACGAAATGTGGAACTCTTACAATATTACGGAGATCCTTAAAAAAGCTCAAATCGTACCAAATGCGACACGGACATGGAAGTACTCGGACATATTATCACCCATTAAAGCAGCAACTAACACAACACCCATCCTTCGTTGCAAACCTGATCCAGCACAGTCTAAGAGCCAACCATCGCAGCCTAAGAGCCCCCAAAAGCCTCAGTTGTTACATGAAGTGGTATTTTGTTATGATTATCATGCAAAAAAGCAGATTGACTGTAACCGAACAGGATGCCTTAATAAAGACATCTCGTTTCAATAAAATTATAGCTTTCAAATAAAGTAATGGTTTAGTTTGGTACAAGTGTAATAAAAACAAAATGAATAATTTTACAAGAATGCAATGAAAGTAACTCAAAATTACCCACAATACCATTGATCCATATTGTGACAAATTCATTAAAAGTCAATCATTGATGCCACATGTCCAGCGACCATTTCCGGCTAGCCAACCACTTTTACGCGGCTAACTTCGGGGCAACCACAAGTCCTCCATTCGGACAGCACCTCCGTCCGACAGACTTGTTATAAAAAATATACAAAATATAGTTTTCCCTTTCCGTAAAGCCAAATACAAAATATTATATTATAAATAATATTATAATAAATAAATAAGAAAACTTTTAAGGTATAATGAAATTGAAGAAAATAAAATAATAGGTAAGTAAAAGGAAAATAAATAATAAGTAAGAAGGTGAGTTTGATACGGTGAAGCACGTCAAAGATGCTGTCCTAAAGCCTTTGTAGCCTCCCTACGTGTAGGTCCTGACGGTCTACAAGACTCCAAGATACGACCCCTTGCACACAAACTCAAGATCCGCTATGAGCACGTTCATAGACGGATATGGGTATCCAAGTCACAGAACCATGGCCAAAATAATAATATAAAGTAGAGAATATATATATAAAAGTAGAAATTGAGAGAATTAGTTTATAGTGGTGATTGTGGTATGTGATATTCTAATGGTGTACTGTGAGTGTATCAAATGTGAAGGAGGAGTGACCTTTTATAGGTATCCAAAAACATGTAATCTTCACTAACCAAAAAATTAAGGCATTCACCAACCAGAAATAAAACCTGAATATTAAATATTTATAACCCCCACAATAAATAAAATAAAATAACCAAAATAAATAAATAAATAAAACGGTTAAATTTTTAAAACCTTTTAAAATTCCAACAAAGACTGGCCTACAATGTATGTGGTGGTAGTGTTTCCTTCAACTTAAAAAGAAAAAAAGAAGTATTTTTTGTCATTGAGGAAAATTGAGCCTTGGACCTCAATGGAAGAAACGTCAACCCCAACCAAGGATGAAAATATCGGCCGATATCCCGATATATCGGCCAATATATCCCTTTTTTAAGGTGGTGATACAGATAGGGGGGGTAAGCCTATTTCTTCCCCCTTATCGGCGATATATCCCTGATAAACCCCGATATCCTCGAGATTTACCGATATTTTCCTATATTTCCCAAGATACCAACAAATAACCTAGAGATTTGTCTTCAGTTATGAAAGTAATCATAGGTCCCAACCATTGAATCAATGTCAAAAACCAAGCTTTAATACTTAGTAGCTTCTCCTTTCTTCTCTCCTCAGTCATTTAAGCTATCTTTGGCTCTTCCCCTCCTCTCTCTCTCTGGTTGCTCGGTTTCTTGTGTGTTTAATTTTATTTTTCGCATAATCTTCTATCTCTCATTTCCTTTATCATTAAGTCTAACTCTTGTAATATAATGTTGGGTTATGTATTAATCGGTTGGGTTATGTTTGAATAATGTTGTCTTTGTTGTGTTAAGTCTAATTGTATTTATTTTCAGGATTTTCATCGCATATTATATACACGTAGATTTCATCATATGCATATCTTATACTCAGTATATTTTGAATTTTATTTGTTCAATACATTCATTGATAATGTGCTTAATATCTATGAAAGTTTCACTTCAAAATTCCATGTTTTTAAGCCAATATCGTCTTTTTTGTCCATTTTCCCCATACCTAAAACGACATCGATATATCCCCCAAAATATTGGAATTGAAGGCCCAATAATATCTGTATTGCCGATATTTTCATCCTTGACCCCAACAACTACACCAACCTCGATTTTAAGACATCTTGTTGAGTTCAATAATATTTAGGTCTAACGTCAAAAGACTCCCTAAAGGTTTAGGGTCATTCTCAATATGGGCTCTCGAGTTTCAATTTCATCAATTTACTCCCGATGATTTTCAAATCTAACCAATTTAAGCCTTCGGTTTGGGGTCATCAATTTACGTGACCATTGTAGGACCCACCAATTCCTTTAAAAAAATAAAAATTTATTATATAATATAATAAAATAACATTAAAAAAATCTTTTTAAAAAAAATTGATTTCTCCATCTCTTCGTCCCTCCCTTTCTCTCCATCCCCCTTCTCCCAACTCTCCCACCCCATCCCCCCTCCCCCTCCGACGAACCCATACCTCCTCTCCAAAGTGCAGCTCTGCCATATACTACTCCTTCAAGCTCGTCCAACTCGGAGGCCGAGGACGATGGTGTATCTTCAATGGCGCCTGGAGAGAGGAAGATGAGGCGGCAGACCTCTGGCCCTGGAAGAATCGCCGTTGTTGGTGTCGGCAAAGAGGAGATCCCGGTTGAAAATTGAAGGCATATCATTCTTGACTGCTAGCAACCAACAAAAGAAGCAAAAAAAGAATTAATAGCTAATGTCAAAAGAAAAACATGAATAGATCAGAGAAAAAACAAACAAAAGAACTAATCAAATTGGAAAAGTAAAAGAAACCCAAGTGGAAATTAGTTTGAAATTGGAAAATTTGAAATAAAGTTAGGAAATTGATGCGATATGAATGCATAGCTTCGCGTTTCTCTAACCTCCATGGATTTCTCAAGCACCTCACAGGTTTCATGGCCATCCATGAACATCAAAGTCTAAAGAGTTCCATTAAATCCATCCATTTGCTCCACTGAATCAAACAAAGAAAACCCAGGAAGCAAAATACCAAAAAACCCACCAAGAAGCACTTCGAATCCAGTCAAAAGCAAGAAGAGGTAGACCCAAAGATTTACATGAGAGAAAATTGGAAACATATACAAGATTCTCAAATATTCAACATATGGGATTCTACTCAGGACCAATTCCAGAGGCTGCACATTAAATTGTAGAGAAATTCAATGACATGACCTGACCCAAATTCCACTTTGGAACCCTGCCCGACCCTGTGCGTGTCCAACATCTGGCTGACGACAGTGGTGGCGGCAGGTGGCCGGCATCAGGATTCCGCGGGGTTCCTGCGGCGTTCGGCGATAGTGGCCAGAGCGCGAGATTCCGGTGGTGGTGTGGTGATTCGCTAGATATTTTGTAAATTTGAAATAAAATATTGAAATTTGAAAATAATGGCATAATGGCATATGTTGTAATTTTAAAGTTCTTTAATTATATTTTGGTAAAAGCAGGTACTATATTTTGACTTTTGGCATTATCCTAATTAGCTGAAATTGAATTCCTATTTACCTAAATAGTAAACTATATTGTGCGTGAAAACTAAAGCTCCCTTTATTTTATTGAGAGCTGATTTCCCCACTCCTTTTTTCTCCACTTACACTCACTTTTGCTTTTTAATATTTTTTAATTAATTTTGGTTTTTCTCTTTCCTATTCTATCCTTACCCTACACTAATTTTTTTTTTACTTCACTTTTATATTATTTCTTTTTTCTTTATACTTAATTTTCCAACTTACACTCCATTTTCAGTATTAGAGGAAAAAAAAAGTTAATTTTTTACTCGATTAAAGGAAAAAAATACTAAAAATGGAGTGCAAGTTGGAATATTAAGTATAACGAAAAAGAAATAATATAAAAGTGAAGTAAAAAGAAATTAATGTAGGGTAAGGGTAGAATAGAAAAGAGAAATAATAAAATTGATTAAAAAAGTATTAAAAAGCAAAAGGAAGTGTAAGTGGAGAAAATGAGAGTGGGGAAATTATATCCCATTTTATTTGGTCAAGTTTCTTATGGGGGACTTCAGAGTCTACTCAAAATTATAATTCAATATTATGAACTTTTTATTTTTAGCTTCAATTTAAGGACGTCATAATCTATATATATAGAAAAGGTAGATGCTGGATCGTACTAAGGCTTAAAAGTCTGATACTATGTAGAAGAGGTTTATTTCTCATCCATATCTATATATATAAAGCAAAATGCAGAATATGGTGAAATATTCAAAATACCAGAAAATGCCCTTAGTTAATGCAAATATTAAGAATTAAAATTATTAATTAAATGAGGATAATATGGTAAATACATACTTTTTTATATTAAAAAAAATTAATTAAAAGAAAAATAGACAATGGATCCTCTTTTTATGGAGCACAACTACCCATTATCTTTTTTAATTCTAAAATAAATTTAATTTTTTAAAAAAAAAAACATCTTGCAGGCGCGGAAGCGCGTGCGAAAGAGGCTAGTAATATATAAAGTAAAAGACAGAGAATGATAAAACATTCAAAATACCAGAAAATTCCCTTGGTTAATGCAAACATTAAGAATTGAAATTATTAATTAAATGAGGATAATATGGTAAATTCACTCTTTTTCATTAAAAAAAAATTAAAATTAAAAGAAAAATAAGATAATGGATCATATTTTTATGGAACACAACTACCCATTATCTTTTTTAATTCTAAAATAAATTATTTTATTTTTAAAAAAAGCCTATCGCACGTGCGGAGAGGCTAGTAATAATAAAAAAAGAACACAAACTTTATACATTCCTTTAATAGTCATTGAGTAAAACCATACTTTCTATGTAAGTAATTGAAAACAAGAATTCGATTTCGCCATATGTAATGATGGCCAACTTAATTCCTGTTTCAAGAACTTGTTTGGATTCGTAATTACACAAATATAGATATGCTACGCCCTTTTTTAGATCTCTTTTTTGCAATATGAGTTCATTATCTATACTAATCCCCATTGTCCGATAACAGCTCCGGGGATAAATAAAAGGACACAATTGTTTCCACCGTTTTTCTTTTAGGACCCATAAGTCAACTTGTTCCATGCCCTCCTCCTCACAACCATAGAATCTAAAAGGCAAGCATATGTGTTCCTTGTAAACGTCAATACATAACCCCCATGAACTGCAAATGGCATCTGGTGCTATGAATTCTTCGAATTCTTCACTGCCTGAATCGAATGACATAATGCTGAATATAGGACCTTTCCTAAGGAGGTGGTATGCTACTCCGTTAGAAAATGTACTCATTTGATGCTGCCAAGTGCATTTTAACCAAGGCGGAATTGCTTCAATCATCTTCCAAGAGTCCGTTCCAAGACTAAAAACCTCAACGGCGAAGGCATCTTTGTTGGTACGCATCATTCTTACAATCTTGTAGTCATTAACCCGGGGGTGGAACCCGAATTGGAGAGCAACATAACTATGTTTAATGTTAATGTCGGTGCTCATTGGAGGGGTCCTAAATTTCCTGATCGATGGATTCCATATGTGTATAGGACTATCGAAATTCAATATCTCATCCGAAATGCAAACTAAGCCATTGCTTGAACCATATATTCCGTAATGTTCTGTGCTCCCTATGGGATGTCTTAACTCAAAGCACTTCTCAAATGTTTCATTGGAGAAAAGAGACCATTGAAGTTCTTGTTTAACATATGGGTCATCAGGATCGACCGCCCATTCAAAATTTGAGGGGTGGAGGCAAAGTAGATAGACATGGGCATGTATTGTGACATTCCTATGAAGGTGTGTGCAAACAAAACTCGAGCTGCCAATCAAATCACTCCAAGACTTGCTTGTACACAGAAACCGAACGAGGGATTTTGCAGGTAATCTTACTAGGATGTCGATTAAGATTTCTTTCTTACGTAGTCTGAATGTCATCCTGAAGGAAATCATAATCAAAATAAGTTAATAATTAGTATGGATCATAACAAAACAAATTTTGGAAAACAAAGTGCTTCCTATTTTTAGAGAAACTGCAATGACTCACTTTTGCGGTTGGTAATGGGCAAAAAAAAAATTTTGTCGTAATCAGAGAAATGCATTAATAACCCCAAAACCTGAGGAACAGATTACAGGGAGAAGCAAACTAAATAAGAAAACAAATTCAGGAAAATTCTAGCTAATACAACCCAACATATGGGAAATGGGAATGAACTTTCCACAAAATGTAATGACTGTTCGTGTGCGTCAAACAACAAAATATATAGAGCTGTGTGAAATAGTCGCGTGAAATTAAAATATTTATAACCTCCAAGAAAAAGGGGGAAAAAATTGAAGAATTGAATTTCACGCCAGCTTCTCAGGAGTAAAAATGACTATAAGATCCTGGCCGAACGTTATTGAATGGATGATATACAGTGACCAAGTAATTTGGCGTCCTAGAATAAAGCACCACCACATGACAAGGAGAAATTTATGGTCAAGTGGTGTGGGGTTTGGCGTCCAATGACTCATGGCTTCTGCATTGATCCAGTGTGGTGTGGGGTTTGGATATGATCTCAAATATCTAAAGATTACAAGTTTCATAGAATTTCCACTGCCTCGCCATCCAGTCAGAAAGAAACCACAACCCTTTCCATCGGCAACTGCCATTAATGCGTGTCCCCGTTGGTAAGTTTATTCTTTCTCCATTTCATATATATTTACACTTCTTTTTAATTCATCAACTTGAATAGAATACTCTTCTTCTTCTTCTTGTTCCAGAAAACCAAGATGTGCAGGAAAAAATGCACAGGTGCGCGGTGTGGGCGATACCACCCGATGACGTGGTCCGCAGAATCAAGAAGGTGATGGAGGACCTCCGGGCCGAGTTTGGTGGGCCCCAGATCGAGTCCCACATCACCATTGTTGTGGGGTCCATCCTTTTGAGCCATGAAAGAGTCGAAGGCTTCACAGAGGCTCGTGAAAGTTTCCAGTAGCACAGTTTTAATGTTGGTCATGTGGCTACTCGAAAATTCTTTTACCAGTGTGTGTTTCGCTCTTCATCCATCCAGTAAGTTACTTTGCATTTCTTGTTATTACTTTTCATCTGCAGAGATTTGATTAGGGTTCAAACAATGACAATGAGGTTAGTTTTTGGGATTTATTTTATTATAGTAATTTTATTATTTTACTCATTTGGGAAGATGAATAACATAAACTTACTTGCAATTGAATGAAAGAATGAAAGGTGGTTAATGTAATGATATAGGATTTATTTTCTCAGAATCTGGAGGATACTCGACACTTCTTTTCGATTCTCGGTACCTTTAGCTGTAAGTTATTTACTCAATATTTGTTTAAAATAAATTATCCATCTTCTTTTGTAGATTTATTGTTATGAGTCTGTTGAGGATGTAGAGAAGGAAGATTAATTAGAATATTAGATTGTGAACTAAAGCTAATATTTGTCCGCAAATTGCAGCAGGTTGTCATGAACCTCATATGCCACATTTGAGTCTTGGTTATGCGAAGATAGAGAGCATTGCTAGCCTCAGCTTCCCAATAAATCGTTTTGAATTGTACAAAACCAAGAACGAAGATAGAGATCAACAGTCTTGGGAGAAGGTTCTTGAATACACCGTCCCACTTTTTTGACCAAGGGCGGAGCCACCCACCCTTAGACTAGAGTGGGCAAGGCTGTTCAGTTCAAATATTGAAAAAAATTAAGAGTTGAGTGCTAATTGTTAGTAAGTTCACCATGTTTAGAGGAAATTAGTCCTTCCCATTATTGAAACAATTTATTTACTTAGTTCCAGAAAATCCTTAAATGATAAATATAAATAGATATGTATATAGTTCATTCCTATAAAAATTTATGGTTCTGCCAATATTTTCGACCCGATTCCAATTGATGCTACTGTCCCTCTGTTCTCTTGCCTGATGAACTAGTTAACAGGTTGATGTTTTATTGTAAGATGAAAGGCTCAAATCTCTCACAAATTTGTTTCTCATATGTGTATAATATATACGGTACCTATTCATCCAAGGAAATGTTGATCCAGTTAACTAATACTGTCTCACTTGTTTTGGCCGCCACGCACTAATTAATCCACTAATGGAGCACCCTCACATGACCTCTCAAAACTAATAGAGCTCCAAGTGCGAATATAAACAAAAACGTAACTTCCAGCCTGCGACTTCAATTAATCATCTCTGCCAAACGTCCCTCCGGTAACTGTCTTCATCAAAGTGTCTTCTTCAAAGTGTCTTCTTCATCTCTCAAAACCGAAACTCCATAACCACCACCAAGCTTGATCCATTTTCAAAAACAAACACCACACACTGACCTCCACCTACAAAACCAAAACAAAATTTCAGAGAACAATTTCAACAAGAAAACGCTTCAAAGGTAAGACATTTACAAACCAAACCTACACTGTAATTTTGATTAATTGCTATAGAGTTCCAGTCTAGGGTAATAACAGTATCTTAGATTCGAATCAAGGACAAAATTTTGAAACTATATTGAATTTCACTATTGCATTGACTGCTTACTATCAGTATTTTAGTCGCTAGTTTACTGTCATTCTGATTAATGGTTGTAAAGTTCCAATATATGGTAATAACACTGCTTGTTTCCTCTGAAATCCTATTGTTGATGCATATCTACCACTGTCAGTTCCAGGATAGGGTATTAATGCCCTTGTTCCTCTGAAATCCTATTTGTAATGCATGTCTACCACTTGTATAGTTCCAGGATGTGGTAATAACACTGGTAGACGTGCATTAGGAATAGGATTTCATAGCAAACAAGCAGTGTTATTACCCTATACTGAACTTTACAGTGGTAGACGTGCATTAGAAATAGGATTTCATAGCAAACAAGCAGTGTTATTACCCTAGACTTGGAACTTTACAGTGGTAGACGTGCATTAGGAATAGGATTTCATAGCAAACAAACAGTGTTATTACCCTAAACTTGGAACTTTAAACTGGTAGACGTGCATTACAAATAGGATTTCATAGCAAACAAGCAGTGTTATTACTATATACTGGAACTTTAAGTGGTAGACATGCATTAGAAATAGGATTTCATCACAAACAAGCAATGTTATTACCCCATACCTGGAACTTTACAGTGGTAGACATGCATTAGAAATAGGATTTCATAGCAAACAAGCAGTGTTATTACCCTAGATTGGAACTTAACAGTGGTAGACGTGCATTAGAAATATGATTTCATAGCAATTAAGCAGTGTTATTACCCTATACTGGAACTTTATAGTGGTAGACATGCATAAGAAATAGGATTTCATAGCAAACAAGCAATGTTATTACCCTATACTGGAACTTTACAAGTGGTAGACATACATTAGAAATAGGATTTCATAGCAAACAAGCAGTGTTATTACCTTATACTAGAACTTTACAGTGATAAAAAAAAAAAGCAGAATATACTCAAATTCAACTGAAAAAGCATACCTCAATTAATATGAAAACCAAATCGAATATCACAAATTTCTAACCACATCTCAAACAGCAAATCCACAACCAAACAGAATCTGAAATCAATCCAAATTATAAACAAAAAGAAATTAAAATCACAATTTAAAACTCAAACGAATATCTAAGTACAAATTAGAACGAAATCAGAAAATCCAATAAATTACCTCCAATTCAGCAATAACAAAAATAAACAGATAAAATCAAGAAGAATAGTATCTGCATGTCAAATTTAAACTCCAAGACTGAAAAAATTTAAAACAAAAATCTAATCAGCAACTTAATTAATCAAACATGAAATCACCATACAAGACTGAGAAGCATCCCAAGTAAAGCCAGGGTGATCAAGAATTGCCTTCACAGAATTGTATCTCTTCCTTAGAACATCCAGGTGGTTCTTCAATTGTTGTTTATCAAACTTGAGACCAGTCTGCCTATTGAATTCATCTCTGATAATCTTCCATGCTAACTTTGAAAAAGCACCGCTACTCCTATTTCCTTTCCGTATTTGCTCAACCAGCAAATCTGCAAATATTTTGGTACAAAATGTTGTCCATTTGGCCCTCGATTGGTCTTGATCCAACTGACACACAACCATTTATTCAATAAACACACCACTATCACTGTGATATATCAAAAGAAACTTCAGAACCATGAGCAAGACATCACTACCAATTAAACAAAGAAGATAGACGGCATTTTGGAATATATCGTCGGTGGAATTGGCGATCCGTCGGATTGGTGCAGGTGAACGAGAAATCGTCTTCATCTTCATTCTTCTCGCAATCACCACTGACGTCGGCGTTCTGAAAGCCTTCGTCCGGCAATTGATACCTCAAATCTACATAGTAGCCACAGAACTCTCGCGAGCTTAACCATTAGCTCTGTTCATATCGAAAAAATGGAAATTAGCACCAAATTCAACGAAGAAATTGAAATTGAGTCAAAATTCAAGTAAATTAAGCAAAAATCAAAAGGAAAATAACGAATTGAAGCAGATGGAACAAACCTGCAAAAGAAATGGAGGCATCGCGGCGAGAATACGTGTAAGGCCACCGAAGTAACGGAGATTGTCGTCGGTCTTGTGTTGGTCCATGGCTCTAGAGACTGTTTGGTTTAATTTGAAGGAGAGAGAGGGAAGAAGGGAGAGAACACAGGAGAGATGTGGGTTTGAAAGAGGAGAGGGGCTTGAGGCTTCAGACCTCTAGGGAGTGGTTTTGTTGAATTTTAATGTTCTCTGGATTCTATAGATTCTAAACGAGGTCCAAAACTAAT
>CM031917.1:17363120-17384601 GCA_018703695.1 Prunus fruticosa
GGAGACACGTGTCTCCTACTTGTCGAAAAAAGGGGAAAAAAAAAATGTTTTCCCATTTCTAAGGGAGACCCATGTTTCAAGTTTAAAAAAAAAAAAAAAAAAAGAGGAAACTCAAATAGAATTGATCAATAAATGTACCTATGGAAGAAATTTTGAGGAGATGGCAAGCACATTAGACAAAGAAATTTCAAAAACCCACAATTGCTCCCCACAATGTCACGTTTAAAAGCCAAAAAGAAGTCCAAAAATTGCTGTGGTAAAAGAACTAAATACTCCAAAAGCACCTGCCCAATCATAAGGAAACTAATTTAAAATAAAATAGTATCAGGAGATAGTCCAAATTGGATAGGAGAATGTCCCATAATCTGTCCAGCCATGTTCGGCCTTCGAATTTCCCCCGAAAAATTTGACCAACAAGCTATTTTAAAAATAAAAACGTTCAAACACTACTTCAGAAGGCCACGAACCCATTGAGGTCATCTTGGGTTAAAAACGCAATAAAAGCCCCAAACGTCACGATTCTAGCACCCACGCACTGCTACTTTATTTATTGCCAGAAAATGACCGTTTGGTACAAAAAATCTAAATTTTGATACGATCAAGCTAAGTGACTCAGGAACGTCCTCAATAGTAATTACTCAAAATTCATCTATTTGATTACTCCAGAGGAAGCAAAAGTCCTATATTAGAAATATAATTAAGTCTCAAAATTCTTCCAAAATATTAACCAAAATATACTAATAATGGGGCTAAATATATAATATAAAATATACCCTTCAAAATACCCCCAAAGTTAGCTTTTTGCTTGGCCTCAAGCCAAAACAAATCAAGAAATAAAAAACAAAAACTAATGAACTAAAAACTTTAAATAAAACCTAGCTAAATAAAATTTCCATTCAAGTTGCAATCCATAGAAAATGTTAAAAACCAAATGTTCTTAACAAAAGTTCCAAACGATCCACTATAGAGTCTTTAACACATTTATAGTCAATAAGAAAAGAATTCATAAACTTCCTTCGGTGTAAATTGAACCATCATAATTAGGGAGACTCAAAAACTCTTTCCTTTCTCATCCCTTTTATTCAGCATGCCTATAGAATCATCTCTTTTTTTGTTTTTTTTTTTTAGTAAGAGGAGTTGTCCATGCGATGTTTCCTTGGAAGTTTCAATACAACCTGTGAGGGAGCTTTAGGTCAATGTCTCCCAAACCATAAGTGTAGAAACCTTGAGGATTATTAACTGGAGTTGAAAAGAGCTACGAAACCAACTAACCACCTGCCCTATGCCAAAAGTGGACCTTTTCAAAGAATCACGCCCAATTTGAAGGACCACCCGTTGGTCAGAGGCAAAGCCTCAGGTGAGACCTAGTATTTATAAGCACTCATCTTTATTTATATATAACAAAAATTAAAACACACTTAGACAAAAGTAAGTATTTCAATCTCACTCCCCACAAACCATGTTGGTGTGATGTGCACATTTCAAAGTATAATCATGAATTAGTATCTAGTAACGATGAAGAAAACAGCACTCCTCGTATTAATACACCATGCCATTGGTTCTAACGTTTAAAATAATCTATGGATATTAACTTAAAAACGAAAATTTTGACTCAAAAATTAAGAATCTAAATTACTTTCCCACCCCCAAACTTAAATAACACATTGTCCTTGAGGTGTGGAAAATAAACAGAAGAGAGAGAACACGAACATGAACAAAGTCAACTAAAACCTAGAAGATAGAACAAATATCAAAGATAAAGAAAATATCCTAAGAAATCATGAGGAAAAAAAAAAGAGAAAAACGAATAAATAAAATAAATAAAATAAAAAGAAACAAAAAACTAACACACCAAAGATGCAAGGGGAAATTGGACACTTTTGGGATTCAAAAAGAAGGACCTTGGGCCACGAACCAAAGGCCATGAACACATCTAGGTCATCTTGGGCCCAAAAATGCAATAAAAGCCCAAAATGTCACTATTCCAGCACCACACTGCTCACTTATTTTATTGCCAGAAAATCATCCCTTGGTAGAAAAATTGAAATTTTGATAGAGATGAAGCTAAGTGATTCACAAACGTTCCTCCACTAGAATTAATCCGAAAATCGTCCATTTGATTATGTTTTGCTCAGAGGAAGTCCAAGTCCTATATTGAAAATATAATTCGGAGTATCAAAACTCTTCCAAAATATTAACCAAAATATTCTAAGAAAGGGTTTGATAGATAAAATAAAATCATAGGGCCCAAGCCCGGGGAAGTGCTTCCAGCTGGGCCAACCTGCCAGGGCAGCTGGGGGACTGATTACAACGGCCGGCCAGGACGCAGAAACCAACCTCACTCACACCCCGGGATCCTTGCTAGCAATAAAATTTAAAAAATACTACAATTTCAAGTTTTTTTAGAAAATAAATACTCAGTCACATTCTTCACTTCCCACACGAAAAATCTATACAAATTCATCTCTCTCATATTTCATGTGAATAGGGTTACCATGACAATGAACGAAAACACCACAACCTTTTGCAATGACGACGTCATCCATGAATAGAGCGACTGCTCTACCCTTTGCCATGGAATGGCGTCTTTGGAGAAGTGCTCTAAGGTGCCACGAGAGTGAGACCAGTTTTAAAATTAAAGGTGAAAGACAATAATATAACCAACAAAATTAAAGCAAGCTCAGGTTCGGGCCATAAAGCCTAGGCAACGGTTTTTAGGTTGGGCCTATGTTACAAACCACTTGTCAAATAAAAATTTTGTTTCAAACTCATCTACAATATAAGCCGAAGAGTCACAATGGTTCCGTGCGATTAAGGGAATTGTAACTTTAGGTATCGCGGTTTGAATTTTGTTGATTTTACTATAGTTTATTTTCATTACTGGTTTAAGTCAAATATTCCATTTCCGCCAATTTGTAAACTTTCTGACTGTAGCCCAAGTGCAACCAACTTTCGCATCATGCGTTTAACATGTGAATTTTAAATGTGCAACCACGCATTAAGCTTATCACATGAATGTCATATAAGAATTAAGCATGCAACCCCCAAAATTAATTGACCATCAATAAAAAAAGGTAATATATTGTTATGTAAGGCTTAGAATAATTCTAGATATGATATTCTTTGCTCTCAAAAACAAAGGATACACGTGGCCCAAATTAGTCTAAGTAGCTTAAGTAGCCCATCTGATTAGTCTAAGTAACATCACTTGATAATAATTAAAGAAATATATGAATTTAGCAACTCCCTTGTGGGCCTAAAGTTCATGCAAGCAAAAAAATTGGTGGTTTTAACCGAATTTAATTTTGGCTTGCTGCTTAGTCCCAAAAACCGCATAAGTTGCATGTTGCAAGTCCGACAACAACATTGGTCGAGCATTACTACATGCACTGCCCAGAAAGGAAAATTGTGTGAAATTAAATCATCACTGAAATTAGTAAAGTTCGAACACAAGGACAAGGAGAGAAACGTTAGTAAAGTTCTAACTGGTGATAATATTAAAATACAAATCACACACGTGGTATCCCGTAACATAGAAGTATCTCCATATTTGCTATCCATATGTGCGACACCGAAAAATGTTGATTGCGTTAAAAAAAGATAATATATATGTTGATTCCTTACCAAACAAACAAATTTATTTTATTTTGTGAAATGTTGGCCTTGTTTAGGACGAGCATGCATGGTTTTTCAAATTTTTTTCTTCCCTTTATTCTTGTTCGTAATAATCTACGTACATCACTTTATATTTTATATTCTATATTAGGAGGAATAAAGGGATGTGATTCCTTGCCCAAACAAAGAAAGTTTTTTTTTCTTCCAAATATAATCGGATTAAGATTGACCATGGCATGGTTCTTCAACATGTTTTTTTCCTTTTATTTATTGTCAGTAGATAATATACTATATTCTCTATCAGGGAGGAAAGTAAAGGGGAACTTGTCTGAGGGAGGTTAGGTGACTGTAATCCAACAATAGATTTATGCAGATCCCACAATCGTTCTGTCCACTTAAAAGTTCTGGGTAAGGCTATTGTATGAGGAAACAAACTCATAAAGCAGAAGGGACGGGCGCCAGTTAAATGCAATGGTCACACCTCTTATGAGGATGTTGCCCTATGCGGTAGCGTTACTTAATAGTATATTCAGGTTTATTTCTAATAGTAAGACACGCTTATTTATCGTAAATAATCCATTATACATTACAATATCAAATAATATATTGATTATTAAAGGATTAATTTACTCTTTAGGGCAGGTTCGCATTGTCGCTGTCAAAATAATCATTTCAGAATCTCCTGAGAAAGGTGTTTGACTTTGAAATTTTTGTTAAGAGTGTTGTTTGGACTCAATTCCGCGTAATAGAAAATGATTCCCGCATAATTCATTAACCTCGTGCCTCTTCGAAAGTCGTTCAGGAGCATCATACCAGAAATGAATAGCACCTTGATCCCACGTTTTCTCTTAGCGTTCTCTCAGATAATTTTTAACAATAAATGATTTTTTCATAGTTTATAAATGGGCTGGCCTTCCTAAATTTTTTTAAAATCACTTTATTACCCCAGTAAGCAATGCCGACCTATAGCCTTACTATATTTGTATATCACCTTTATGTGGAGATGAGGTTCACATCATATAATTTAAAATTTATTTAACATTTTCTCTTCTTTTATGATTTATTGACACTTTTTATAATAACCTTCAGTGGATTATAAATATTGTGGTGAACGGTCTCCATGCCAAAAGTATAAAATATATTATAAATTCTTTTATCATTAGAAAAAAAATATAAAAAAATCCTCATTTATGATTCTCAGCACGCTACATAAAACATATATTTTTACTCATCTTCTTTGTCTGTTTTGACAAGAACCCAGCAAATTCGATAATATGTTACGTTACTAAGGTTTGGAAGTACCACTCACATAAAGAGCCAATTCCCTCACTTTCTATATAAATCAAGACATTTTTCTATACAAGAACCACAACAACAACAACACCAGAACACTTTCAAACTCCCTTAAGAACAAATAAATTCCCAAATGGGGACTCTACTAGCTCTTCCTCCAAGAAACCTGTCAACGACAAAACATTAACAGGAGCAGGCAACCTCATCAGGTCCTTTAACGCGGCACCTGTTCTTGTTCCAGTTCCTCACCCCTACTTGACCAACAATGGCCATCATCCTCAACAAATCCCTAACGCCATCTCATCGCCATTTCCGGCTTCTCTGCTTTTTTGCTTCCTTCACAGACAGTTACACTGGCAGTGATGGAAAAACCCACTATGGGAGTTGCAACAACTAAGGGTCTTTGGCCCTCAACAAATAGCAAATCAGGACTTGCTGCTTAAAGCTTAGGTCGGGGGACTCGTCATGACTTCTTTTCCTTGATCGTGTTTCCAGTCGTATCACTTTTGGATGCAACAGTGTCAGGTGCTTCTATCCAGGGTTTCAGTCCAGTGACAAGGTTTGCTGCAGGCGTTCCTGCTGTCATCGGTGCAGTTGCCAGTGCTGTTTTCGTTGTGTTCCCTAATATTCGCCATGGAATTGGATACCCCTCCTCAAGTTCTGATCTTCACAAGACTCAGAGAAATCCTGAAGGAATTGAAGTATCCTGCTTCTTTGTTTAACAAGTAGTCCTAAATATGACACTAGTGCTTGCTCACGCAAGTTTATGCTTTGCATTGTTTGTTTTGGTGGTTTGCTGTGTCGATTCAATTCTTCCGTATCGATCCTGGAATGTAGAACAGTTTTTACTTGCACTAAACTCCCTTTATGAATTATAACTTATCTCAATTCTTCCAATCTTTTGTAATGGAACGGCACGCATGTTTTATGCCCTTACTTCATTGTTGTTTTTCTCCTTCTTCATTCTCATACGGTCATATATTGGGGGTAAACATCACAAGCATCTAATTTACATTATTGGCTCTTCCCAAACAACTTTTGCCAATCATTCCAGAAATTGTTTCTTAATGTTTTCTTCTGCACATAGTCTGTCGTTACTTCATCATTGCATATCGTCTTCTCAAACACTTTAATCATCAAGAATTAGAACAAGCAATGAAGCATGTTTACCCCATGGGGCTTCCTTGGGGACGCAATGTTGACATCACAGTTGCAGAGGATAACATTCTTCATGACTCATATGTGGGTTTCCAGATATAAAAAATAGCTTGTTTTCGTAGTCAGCTGGGTTTTTCAGTGTAGCGTGTTTGAAGTTACACTGTTTAATTTAACCTATTACAGGAACCTCACTCCTATTCTTTCAAGTCCTAAAGGCCAATCGCCACTCCGACAACACTCAGATCCTGCCCTCACTTACCACCTCATAATCCTCCTACCGTTGTGAGGTTTCTATCATAAAAGGTCTGGATATTAAATGAAAGGGTATTTTATTTAAACTACTTTCTCTTTTTAGCACTGGCCGAATGGGTGGACACAATGATTTCGAACAAGAGAGAGAGAGTGACTTCCTCTTGTTCACGAGTTAAGTTGACTGGCTCCCCATCGGTAGAGCATCTTTACCCATGAGGCTTATTGGAGGTGGAAGATGACACAACATATGTGAACTAAAGTAGCCCATTTTTCCTGCCCCATCATTAAGCTTGGTGTCACGTTTGTCGATTTACAAAAAGCTTCGAAAATCTAATAGGTTTCTATTGAAGATGAACCCACTTTTTTACCTTTTTTGCTTTGAGCGGACTTTCTTCTACCTAGCTCGAGCGGGCAATGGCTGGAACGAAGTCATTATCCTCTTTTTCCTTCCTTACCTTTGCTCTTTTTTTGGCTGACACCTGCTTGTCGTTTGCAGAAGTAGAAGAATTTAAGACAACCATTTTAAGCTCTCGAGTGCTTTGTCGAACGACAAACAAGTAATACCATGCAATATTTCAACTTTCGGAACCTCAACAATGGATGGCAGGACACTTTCGTTCCTCAATTGAATCCTCTATGGTCTTTATAACCCAGAGAATTATTAGGTTTCATTTCAGACAAAAAAGGGGTATATCCAATCCAGAGTTTTAAAGAGTTTAAAAGTCTAGGTGTATAACAATTCTAAGATTTTAAAAGAGTTTGTAAAAGTTCCAGTGTATCTAAGAAAATTTTAGAGAATTTATCATTATTTTTTTTTTTTTGAGAAATATAAAAATCCAGGTGTATCAATCATGGCTTCGAAGCATTTCTTATAAATGATCTAATAACAGCAATGATAAAATGGGATAAGCTGCAGTGGTTTTATGGCTCTCCATGTGCTCTCTTTAGGAAATAAGTTCAAAGATGGTGCTTTAAAATAATGCACTCCTCACAAACCTTTGAGGGAAATTGAATTTATTAGGAAGTCCTTTCACCATTTTCTTTGCTCCAAGGTTTTTAGCCCATTATAAAGTTCAAATGCCATTGGATAGTGCCACAGCCATGAACTTTGTACCAATTAATTAGTGACATATTAGATCAGCATGTGAGTCGTCATATGTAAGATTCAATTTCCCCATTTGCCATTATTGGCACCTCTGCAATCAGGCCTATTCAATGATGAACTTGAGGGCAATCCTCTTTGAATGATCCCAGCACAATTATTCTATTGTAATTGACGAAGGCTGATAAATGGGTATAATGAAGCAAAAACATCTAACAGCAGGTAATAGAGTGTATAGTGTTATTTATTAAAATTTAATATTACGGCTCCCCATGACACAAATTGTGCTAGCATATTCAGCTTCACATTTACTCCCTAAAAGTATACATATAAATCAAGAATAAAGTTTGTTCCACTCATATGATCGCAGAGTTATAATTTTAATGTATGGCCTCAGTCATCTCATTTTTGTCAATGTAAGCCATAGAAGCATTTACTTCTTAAGACATTCCAAGTCATCTTCAGTTTCCTTCTATTTTTAAGGACATAGATATTGGAAATAACAGAGCTGTGAAAATGATAGCATTCCAATTACCTTCTGTCAAATGATACTCCTCTACCTCTTCCTCTTTCCTCCAAAAGGCAACACGCTCCAGATGAATGTTACTCCATGAATGGTACACTTTCAAGGCTTGTTCCTCTCAGCATGACTAGTAGTTTCTGCTCATGTACCAATAATGGTTTCTCCAACTGCGTCAATAGAAGACTTACAATGGTCATTCAATTCAATGAACACACCACATAATAAAAATTTCGAAGTCATTGATCGAAGAATTTTTTCTATCACTCCAACATCTCCCATTTTCTTCACCATGAATTGGATTTTGTTTTTGAAGATATTTCCAAATAATCATTTGACTTGACTCCCCTTCCTCATGTGAAAGAGTCTCAAAATCTGCAAAGAGTTGAAGTATACGCATTTTAACCCTTTGCTGTTCCTTGATATCTTTCATTGAAACAGTATTCTTAGGGGTATGCTAGGAAACTCCAAGGATTCCTATAAACAGATTAGTGAAATCAAAATAATGAGAATAAGACACGAATTTGATTCAGAGTCAGCCGATGCATTAATTTTTAAAGGACCTGCTCCTGAGATAACTTTTAAAGGGAGAAAATATCAAATTTTTGAGCACTCGCAACTGGCCAACCAGCCAAATTATATTTCGAGATTTATTCACAGAATTCTTCACAGCTTACTCTTACTTTTTCTATTCAAATTTCTCTAATTCTAATTCAATACGATACAAATGGAGATTTGTGGGGATTTATATAGGCTTCAAAACATAGGTTGCCTAGTTCAGCACACTTTAACAGAAGATGCCTCGTTAGGTACCCCTTATTTTGACCAAAGAATGCCTAAGTTCGGCACTGACCCGAAAGAATGGTTAGTGCCTGTCCTGGCAATCCACTGAAGACTGATTTAAATTCTATTCACCTGAAAATGGCGATCTCCAATATTGTATTTTTCTCTTGTAGCGTGAAGTAAAACACAACTTCAGTTGTAAATGCATCACTTTGTCAACATATTGCTGGATTATTGCTCCTTGGATCTTAATATAACACCTACATCTTCCAACAAACGGTGAAGTGATCGGCAAAGCCAATATGCCTTTAATTTTCTTGGAATAAAATGTCCTGATTTTTCCAAGTGTTATCACTCTCAACTATCATCTGCAAAAACTGTCTCCTCTTGAATCCAATTCTGACGATTCCTTGAAGTATCATCTCTTTCATTCGCTAGAGTCATGCTATTGCTAAGAGACCTCTATAGTGGATAGAGTGGCAATCTCTATCAGCTGTGACATGCAACTTGGCAGTATTTGCAAGTCAATATCGTAATGGTGTTTTCTTCTGTGATCGACTTCACCTTCGAAGTTAATCTTATCATTAGCCTTGTCTTAACTGGCCTTTACCAAAGTACAAAATTTATATGGTGCATTGTAGATATAAAATCAACTTGCTGCTCCCAAATGAGCTTCCCTGGATTTGACATAAACCTGCTAACAACGACTTCCCATCCATTGTGGCAGATTCGTCTAATAAAGACCGTAATCATCAAACTATTGCCAATGGTGAGGCAGTGATAAGGAACCTTCAGCCATTAAATTATCTCTTCGTTTTCAACATCGTTCCAGACTCAATCCTGGATAAGTGAAAGTGACTTGCCAAGGGTGCTAGAACTGGTAACGACTTTACCCATGTAAATATGTAAATAGGATTAATGCTGTACCTTCTTGAGTAGTGGGGTGCTCTATATGATTCATTCCAGAATCTTATTTGGACCAAGTCATTCATGTCAAACTCCTTTGACAATAGTACTCGAGACCTTGATATCATCAGTATTGGTTGAACTCCTCAGGCATATCATGAACATAAAGTGGTAAAATAAATAACTAGACCTATATCTTTTAAAGTCCAGTGGTCAGCAATTTTACATTCTCTCAAAAACCTTCCTTGTGCATGAAACAATTAGAAATTTTTGCTCTACCATACTCGAGATTGTTTTCAGGCCATAAAAACTATTCTAAGTTTGCACACCATGTTCTTATTCCTATTTCTAAAAACACTTCTGGCTTAGTACCTGCTCTCTCCTCATAAAGCTCAATAAAATGATCTTGAGCGTGACTGTTCAGTAAAGATCTCAATGGCAACAATACAGACATAAATTAATAGTATAAGCTTCGCGCAAGAAAATGTTAAACATGGACTGCATTTCCTTCTGGTTGGAATCATTTTGACAACTAGGGCTTTGTATCTCTTTGAACCATCATGTTCTTCTTCACTTCGATTCACGATATCCTGTGAAGTGTGTTATTCCGCGGTCATTGACTAGTTGCCATGTTGACGTTTAAAGGTTAGAAAACCTAATCTGATTCTTCATCGCAAGCTGCCACTTGCTACGTAGGTCTGACAAGCTTAATCATAGCATTCACTCACCTCATAATCAGCAACAAATAGTTCATGTATACATTATTCAACAATGTAAGGGAAGACCTCAATCAGAAGCTGATAAAGGCTATGGACACTGACATGCTCTATACGGACAATTTCATCTAGCTGAGGACTCTACCATCGTCGATCACGATAATTTATGTATATTACAAATATTGGCACACTCTACTATGTTGCTGGCAATTGATTTTATGTCTGTCCTTGTCATCACTCTTTTAAGATTGAGAAATCACATATTTGGATTATCACCTTACTGTTGATTTCTGCCAAATGCGGATAACCAATTCATGCTAAAGGCCATAGCGGATAAAGGTGCATTTCTTTATTCAATTCAATAAAGCTTTGTTAGTTTCCTTGATCGTAATATGCACATATACACGGAAATTTTTAATGTGATAGTTTTATCTCTTTCGTTAAGATTGTGCCTTAGTTTCTGGTGTGCTCAAATGAAGGAATGGGTTAATGGGAGTCATCGTTTATGTTAACGCTTATACCAGAAGTGCTTGATAGACCTGATTTGTATGAATGCTTCTACTCTATATGATTGGACATCGCAAGCTACACCATTATGTAAGGGCCTGATTAAATTTCTCGATTTGATTCCTTGCTAATTAAAAAACATTCTTGAACACTAGTGTCTTCATATTCCACCATTGTGATTTGACCCTTTTAATCTTAACGTATAATTTCAACCATAGCTTTCATCTCCTTGAAAACCTCAAACACTTCAGACTTATGCTTCAAAGTGAACCTGTACCTAAAGTAATAACTGGAGGTCAGAAGTAGTGTTTCCCACCAATGGATGAAATGGTTCGTAACCCAAACACTAAGTCAACTTAGCCTTCCTTTACTTGGGGTTCTGCCACTTGTTCTTGAAACTGACCTTCTTATATTCCGCAATATGCTTCAATATGTTGGCACATGTGCAGACAAAGTTCTTAACCTTGGAAGTTGCCTTCAAGATGCATAATTTCATCCCTTCACTCTCATGTGGCCAAGTCTCTTCGTGCCACATCTGATTTTGAGCTTAGCTGCTCAATTCCAGATGAAGGCGGCCTCCTGTCGTGAAGAGTACCGTCTTTTGCCTGAGCAACCATCGTGGGCCTTTTGAAATCTTGGCAATCGTGAGCATGAAGGTGGTAGTGTGACCTTGGCTGGCCAAGCGCCTCCTCGTAAGTTCTTTCTAGAGTTGTGAGGAATGCATAAACATTGAGCTCTCCGAACAGACAATTCAGTTAATCACTACACCTTTACAATCTAGATGACCGGTTTGATGGTTACAAGGTTCTTCCAAGGTTTCAGGGGACATACCTCTGAAGAATTGTCGGAACGAATGCTCAAGAGTCTGACACCAAGATCTTCATTGTATTCCAAAAGAGCATATTGGCATCGTATTCCTCGTTGGTGGAAAGTCATTGCTACCTTGGCCTCATGTGAGTCCTTGAGATGCACTGTCACTGATTGTATAGTCAAATTTCAGGTTTTCCAACACTAGAATATCTTGAGCTATGGAACATTGCAATTCCTGGATTTGAACCTCACTGTCCTTGATCTACCTAAACATTGGATCTGCACCGTCCATTTCACCTGGTTGAATTTCTTCCTCTTTGACTATATGCAGACGAAAGTTGACGTATAGCCAACTCTAAAATGAATACTTAGCATAAACCAATCAAAATCATGAATGTGGATTATTGCTCAACGCAAGCTGTGAGGCAGTGACAGGTCACATCCCAACTCATAGAGACAAAAGTATAGATACTCGTACTCTTGAATTCAATTCCAACTGAACTCAACTCTGGGTTGTAAAGTTATAGAGTTCATTGATGTTGGTGGTGATGACCTGGTCGTAATAATGAATAACCGCCATCATCAAGTGAACTTTGTTGAAGCTGATGGTTGGTCACGTCCTGGAAAGCAGAGTGAGCCTCCGTGGTATTTTCCTTGCTATGTTAAAAGCAACATCCAATAGCGTAATGATAACTCAAGGGCTGTCTCTAGAGAGTGCAGTATTCATCATTACATACTCTGGCTTAGTTTAAAAAGGTTGATAAACTTTGTGATTACAGATAATCTGGGATTCATCTTTGCAAAAGCCAAAGTGCACCATGGAACTGATTTTCACCTCCCCTTAATAGGCATTGGCTAACTCGAATGTGACTTCCTATGGATAAACTTTGACAATCCTCAGAGGCTGAAGGAATTAAGGCCAAATACTGATACCATTGTTAGGAAATTAAGGATTCCATTATAAACCAGATTGGTGGAATTAAAATAACAGAGAAAAGAAGAACAGAATTGATATAAGAATTCAGCCGATTGTATACGTCGGACATCCTAAGATCAGTTACTAAAGGAGAAATTTGCGAAGTGTACGACACTGAGCTAACAGTACCACCAAAATTATCTCAGAATTTTGTCACAAAATTCACCACTTTTGCTATTTAGTTTTATCTAAAAATATATCTCAGTTCTCTAATTCTCAATAATACGAATGAAGTGTGGACTCATATACAGCTAAAAGAACATCAGTTATAGTTTGACCACCTTATCAAAGAATGTATAGTTCAGTACCCTTAACCGAAGAATAACTTAGCACTTTTTATTTTGACAAAGATAGTTAGCCTTCCTTTCAGTGTCCTTCTTCGATCATTTCAGGAATAACAAATCTATCACGTTGAACAAGTCTTTGCCTTTCAAATCTTTCAGCTTTGACAACTACCACCTTGGTATATCATAATAATTGTGCACCTTCTAGTAGATAAATACCATTATCTATAACACAGGTACTCCTCTAATCTTCAAACTTTGGCATGCTCAGATGGTCAGCGCGTGACCGAAGGCGAGGGGATTATTATTTGAAACAAAACTATTGTGCTAATATGATCTAGCGTCCAAGTGAAGATACTGCGGTTCCTTGATAATAAGGCCCTTGATGAATCACTAATACTAAATATTGATTCTCATTTTGAATCCAATGTCGTGTAAACAACTTTGAAAAAAGTGATTTGTCATTGAATGGAGTTAGAGACCTGGTTCAGTGAGCTTCCTCAAACGAATCAACAGGGAAACAAGGAAAACAAGGAAAAACAATATACAAGGTATAACAGTCCTAGATTTATGGGATTCTCCAAACGAATAGATCAAATGCTAACTAAGTTCCCACTCTAATAGGATTATTAACAACAAGAAGCAACGGCTAAATATCTAACAAAATCACCAACATCCAATTATTGAATTACATCACTCTCCCAAACAACTTTTGCAATCATTCAGAAATTGTTAATTGATGTTTTCTTCTGCCCCGTCTGTGTCCTTCATCACTGCATACATTCGTAGCAACACTTTAAGTCATCAGAATTTCAATATTGCACAAAGCAATCGAGCATCTTTACCCCATGGGGCTTCCTTCGACACACCCAATGTTTGACATCACAGTTGCAGAGGATAACATTGTTAGTGACTCATATGTGGGTTTCAGATATCAATAAATAGCTTGGTTTTCCAATTTGCTTTCAGTTTATTACTACAAGATATTCTGAACTTTCAGGGGTTTGAGGGCCACTCAAAGGAACGAAATACGGGCTTTCAACATGCACAATCCTCAAGGGTGTGGGGTTTATCACCAAAAGAGTTCGATGTAGTTTAAAGAGGGGTGTTACTATTTGAACTTTGTTTCTTGTTTTAGCCTTAGCAGATGTGAACAAACAGATAGCTCCAACAAGAGAGAGAGAGTGACTCCCTCTTGCTTTTAGAGTTAAGTTGACTAGCCATATATAAAGTCTTTACCCCATGAGGCTTGTATGGAGGTGGGAAGATGACGCCGTATGTGAACTAGAATTAGCCATTTATACACCATTAGTTTCTTTTAGTGTCACGTTTGTCGATTTCAATACTTCGGAAACTTCGAAGCTTTTTGGCCCTTCTTGATCGATTTCTTGAACTGAAGGTGAACCCCAATTTTTGACCTTTTTTTTGTGTAACATACGTAATTTTTCTATAGCTCGAGCGGCAATAGTAATGAGTACATCATCCTCTTTTTCCTTCCTTACCTTTGCTTCTTTTTTGGCTGACACCTGCCTGTTCTTTGTCCGGATTAGGAGAATTGTTAAGACGGCATTAACCTTGTTACATTTGAAAGGTTTTAAAATTAACAATTTATTTAATTAATTTTTTGGCTATTTTATTTGATTTATTGTGGGGTTATAAATATTATATTCAAGTTTTATTTCAGGTTAGTGAATGCCTTAATTCTTTAGGTGGGTGAACTTTTTTCTTATGCATTAGTCAAAGGCTACTTGTTTTTTGATGCCTGTGTTGAAAGGTCACTAGTTCATTTAAAAAGGCAGTAGGGTAGGAGATCAGGTGCAAGAATCACAGTTCATTTATACCTTAAAAGCTTATAATTTATTTATATGTTATTTTATAATATAATATTTTTTATTATTTGGCTTTCCGGGAAAAGAAAACTGTTATTTTTATAACAGGGTGATTGCAGAGAACAAAACAAGGCATCCCGTGCAATATTTGAGCATTAGGAGCCTCAGCAATGGATGCAGACATTTAGAGTCATGATATGAATCCTCTATTATGGTATTATCCAAGCCCAGAAAATATAGGTTTCATTTTCGACAAAAGGGTACTGTCAATTAAGAGTTTAGAAAGAGTTTTAAAAGTTTCAGTGTTATTCAATTAAGATTTTAAAAAAGTTCGTAAAAGTTGGATCTATTGGATTCAGATTATAGTTATTTTTTAAAAAATATTAAAAACTTTATATTATACAATTATGACTTTTAGAAGTCAAACAAAGTTCATCCATTCTTCAAAAAGTTATTGTTAAAAGGAATTAATAAAGTACAATTTCATCAAGTTTTAAAGTGACCAACATTGATCGAAGGGTAATGAAAAATTGTATGATTAAGCGTAAAAGCAGTGATTTCTCATTCCAAAACGTGTGTGTTTTGTCAAGTGGAGGTCTAAAAATTCTTCTTCTTTTTTTCTACGCTTTATATATGATCATTTGATATCCCTCTTCTCCAATCATATGCTTGATCATCTTTGAATAGTTGTTGTACATCATCTGTGCAGTGTACAGAAGCATCCCAATTATTTTTTCTTCTTTTTTTATTTTTTATTTTGGTTGTGGGTAACTATAGCATAGTTTTGTGTTACAAATATATGTCTGTGATGACGACATAGCAAGTGTATAGAGTGTAAATGATTAAATATTCACTAGGTACAGGACTCGATTATATATATATATACAGTAGAGGCAACAGTAGTAGTTTTCTATGGCTTTATTTTAATACATAATTATTATTGTAGTAAGCAAACCATGGTATAGCTCTTTATTGTACATAATATCATATATATACATAAGGATTCCCTTTGTTTTTGGGTTATGCATTTTCCTTCTTTATTTATCTATTAAATCTTGTTATTTGGCTATTAGTTTATGTACAATGTGTATGAATATGTCTGATGGCAACAAATATATATAATGGCCTTCTTTATCAATCTACAATGTATATTGCTAGTACGCCAAAGCAAAAGGAAAAAAAAAAGAAAAGATAACTCCATTCCAATTGGACTTGGTTAGAAAATTTAATTAACTTCAATGTATGCCCCATTCATTCCATCTAAGACACAATTTTCTGCACCAGGAGTGTTGTTCTAGTGAATTTCCTATTGCAGGAGGCAACAGCATTCAACATCTCATTGTTGCCTAAAAATTAAGGAAATAATTATGACCAGTTTTCAAAACCTAAAACAAACAAGGCAAGATGCTAACCAATGGAGGGTTGAAATATCTTCAGATGTGTGGAGAGATGCTATGAATAATTGGAGTCAGAGATGAGCAATGAAGTAGATACTTGTGAGTTTCATAGTTATAATTATAGTTTTCTTATTACATTTTTGTCATCAATTCAACTTTTATGTTTTTACTTTTGCTAGTGTTTACATAAACATGCACCCATAGATTCTTATTCGGTTGCACATTGAGAACAAAACAGATGCTCTTTTTAATTTTATTTGATATTATTGTTTTATTTTTGTTTTTTCTAGAGGTACTTACCTATTTAGAAATAATGGGAAAATAATAAAACATTCCCCAAAAGAAAAAGGAAAAAAAAATAATAAAACTATAATAAACTCTTTTAAATCTCCAAATAAATTATAACAAACACCATTTCAAATCAATTAGGAATCCAGTCAAATTCTATGTAGAGTTTATGGAATCAATTGAAATATATTGAACTCTATAAACTTAATAACTCCATTGAACTCTTTTTTAAAACCTTAATTGAATACCCATCCAAAGTTTATGTGGAATCAGATTCACATCCATGGTAGACAGTGAGGGGTGGGGGTTTGAACATAGAGGCAGATTGTATTGGGCATTTTATTTTTAATTTTTGGAGTTTTTTAATTTTTTTGATTTTAATTTTCAATACTAAACAAGGGTGTTTAAATCCACCTGTAAAGGATTGTACAACCATCTGATGTGATGATACCGTTCCAACAATCATGTGATTCAATTTGTAATAACTTTCAGGTACTGGGTTTGATTACTTTTGATTACCCGTTTCAATTAAAATATTTATTTCTGCAAATGTAAAATAAATAAACTAGGTGACTGTACCATGTGCAACCAATTCCCATAAACAAACCTAGCATGTGAATCATAGATGTGTAGACAACCACATATTAAGCTTCCATGCATAGATCAATCACTTGCTTGATATCACGTTAAAATCGGTTAAAATTAGAGTTTTTGACTCAAAACTGGTCATTCTGCATAAAGGCTGGGATAATTCTCTCTGTGAGGCTTGGAATTCTGGATATGAGATTCTATGTTTCACACAAACAAAAGGATACAGTTAACCCAAAAGGATTGCATTTGCCCAAATTACTAGTAGTAGCTAAAGTAGACCTAAACAACAATAGCCCATCTGATAGAGAAAAAAACTAGAGTCCACCCAAACAGACCTCAACAGCCCAAATATACAATAAATAACAGAGTTTTTGGTCAAGAAAACCTCTCCCATGAATACAAACAGATCATGTCATCTACTTCACAATTTGGTTTTATAGAAACAGTTACCCTCCAGGTTATATATGCATGCCCATGCTCAAAAGAATAGTCTACTTCTTGTTCTCTGAATTTCTTCATTATTGTTTATTTCAATTCCTTACAGCTTTGCTCGACGATAAGATAGGCTCATTTAGTGGTTTAGTTCTAATTGAGGAGTGTGCCAGATTTAGCAACTCCCCTTATGGGCCTAAAGGTTCAAAGCGAACAAGCAGAAGGAGACTTGTTTAATATACAGTAACCAAATTAAAATTTGGCTCCTGCTTACTCCAAAATCCGTAATGTTAGCATATTTCAAGTCCAACAAGAATGTTTGGTCAAGCAGGTGTCATCACTGCAGAAGAAAAAAAGATATGAAATTAAAATCACCACCTAAAATGAGTAAAACTTTTATTACCAACTTTAAGAACAATAAAACCCTCTACCTCCTACACTGAGATAACATCACAAAGTTACTTACGTATTGTTATTTGATTTAACTTTTCACTAAGATCTCATCTCTGCCTATTTGATTGATTTGAAATACATTCTGGTTGTTTGAAAATCCTTCTTCTTTGAGATTATGAATATGATCATCTAATATATCACTATATACATGTAGTCATTGACACTGAAAATAAAATTAGGTTTTAGTCCACCAAACTCATGATATCGTAAGTGCAAAACAAGTGCAACAGCGATATGTGTTGATTAATATGCCCAAACAAATAGAGTTTAATTTCCTTGAAATATCGACTTTTTTGTTAACTATTGATATTAGTAAACAGTCAGTGAGTCAGGTGTGCAAGGCAGGTGAGTTGTTGGTTGTGTGGTGAGTTCGTAACCAACTATGTGATTTGATGGCACTTGAGGCTTCTTGACAGTATAAAGTGTAATAGTGTTGTAGCTTTAAACAGATTGGAATAGAAAGAAGCCTATGCGATTGCAATTTTTTTTATCTTTTTATTTCCTTCTTCTTCAGGTTTATTACTAGCAGATCTATCTGAATATGTTGGTTGTCATCGTAACGAGCCAAGTAAATATCCCGTGAATTTAGCATTCCGACTTTTTGGAGCTTGCTTAGACCAAACCCTAACTGTTGATCACTGAACAATCGCTTGATATTTGTTCAATTATAATGAACAACGCAGTCCTCAGATGCCATTAATCAATGATGAATGAGGTACATATTGCACGTTGTTTAGTGGATAAAGAGTTAGTTAAAAAGTACATTATCATGCAATTCACTGATTTATTAAATATGGACATGTTATATCATGCTGATTACATGCACTAATCTGAATTATAGGTTAATTCAAATAATGAATGATATGTCAGACAAATCATATATGCATAATATTCGTACATTAGTAAAATAATAGACAATTTAATAAAGATTAAGAGTAAATGTATATCATTCTTAGTTTCCAAAAACAATTCCCTTCAGTCTACTATTTTTAGTACACAGTTCCGCATATGTAAGACCGCCTTTTTTGAGATATGGGTGCTACATGGAGTTTATCATACTTTTTATTTATTTTTATGCAGAGAGATGAGAGGTAACCTTAAAACAGTACTGTAGCCTATTTGAAATAGAAGACTTGTGTGTCTACTTTTTAGGGGAGAAGAAATTATTATAAATAAAATAAATAAAAGATAATTAATGTCCACAATATAAAATCAATCATTTCAAAATAATCTTCATCATCATATCCTTTAAATCCTATATATAAAATTAGCATAATATTCAAAGAGCAAGAACCCTAAGGGTTATGAAACTATCAAATTGCATCCTTAATCTTTTTTTTTTTTAGTTAACATCCTAAGAAGTTTCATATGTAGTAATAACAAATGGTAAGTACCCAACAGTTAATAACGAATGGAAGGATTTTAACCTTAAGGACCATTTATGTGAACTTTTAAACCCTAGGTTTTTTGATTTTTTAATTTTTGATTTTTCAATTCTTTAAAAAAACTCTCTAATTTTGTTTAATATGGTATATTGTCAGACCCACATATTTCTAAAATAATATAGTGACGTGTATTGCTAAAAGACAATATATTTTTAAAATGATTTTAAAATTCATAAAATGAAAAAAAATGAAAAAAAAAAAATTTGTAGGGACCATTTGGGTAATAACCAACCTACAGAGAGATGTTTTGTGATATATATATCTGCCACGGCAACAAACTAATGGAGTTTTTGACGGGGAATTTAGCGAGACCATTTGTGGTCACACATATTCTTCGCGACCACAAATGGAGAATTAATACAAAATAGCCAAAACTGATCCTTAATTTCAAAAATGTCATTTTTTGTAAAATATTTCAATATAGCAAAAACATCACGTCAATAGACACAAATGCCCTCAAATTTAAAACCGTATAAACCTAAAAAATAAACCTTATTAAATAAAAATTTGGAATATTTTTAATTTACAGTTATTATGGAAAAAGACAAAACTGAAATATATCATCTCCTATTTGTCTTGATATCATTCAATTCGTTTTAGTTAAAAATCCTAGCATCACCGAACCCAATACGGTACTCAACTTAAGCTAATTCAAGCCAAGCAATTTTCTGACATCGTTAAGTAAAGCAATCTTCAAAGAAACGGCAAGGCTAAAGGACCAACTTGGCAAATGGTAAAAACTCAATAGGGATAAATTCGGCAGTATTGCTGGAATGACACCATTATTTGTGTCTTCTGGATGGACCAATCCGGCAAGTGTTTTACCAGCCATGTATAATTCTCCCTGGCTTTCTCAAATACGGTGATTCGTTTGGAGTGAGGGCCCGCCCCACGCGACGCAATTTGCTCCTTTTTTTTTTAAAAGCCACACAAACATATTTGTTCAATTTGAGGGACAAAGTTGGAAATAGTTTTCCACTAAAAGATATGATTTGTGGCAAGGGAATGAATAGTGATATAGTATCTTCCCAACATTTTAATTGGACTAAAAAATTTTCTGTTATTATAGAGCTTAGTTGGTTAGATTTTACTTTTGTTATTATATACCCTTTTGTGGTTATTTAATAAAATTTCAGGTTTGTCCAATAACAGTCCCTACAATTTCTACTTCCTAGACATATGATTATATTAGTAATTATGTGTTAAACCCAATTATTATACTTAAATGACCAATAATGTAAGCAAGTTATAGTCCTATGTTTTTACATCGCTATCATCACACTTATATTTTATTTATAATGTATTTCAAGCATTTAGTTAACTACCATTAATTCTAATTAAAAACTCATATTAATACCTAAAATTTAAATTAAATATAAAAGGGAATGAAACGCCATAAGGAAGTTTGAAGTGCAGTAATTATAAATAGAGAAAACTTTTATCTTAATATTGAATTGGAAAAAGTCTTAGCTTATTATGCTTCACTCAATTAGGATCAGCGGTGGCTCAGATTTCTTGATTCAACAACAACAAAAACAATTGTTGTTTTTCAATTGTTTTGGATGTCTGCCCTACATGTAATATCATATAGTAAGAACAATCAACAAAGAAGAAACTAAATGAAGAACCAAGGAAGAACTGCACTTACCTGTTTAATTAATAGGGTAGCAATTAATTCTGCAATGTTTACGTACAAAGTAGGGTTTTATTTTTTTATTTTTATGTGGGTTTTAAATTTGAGGGCATTTGTGTCTATTAGGTGAGTTGTTTATTATATCTGAAATATCCCAAAAAAACTGACATTTTTAAAATAAGAGTAAAGTTTTGGCTATTTTTAATAAATTCTTCCACAAATGACAAAAAAAAATATTAAATATGCAATATGATAGTTTCCTAAACGTTTAGGATGGTATCTGATATACGGGAATTTTATAAAAATTCACATCATGCATCACCACCACTTGCTCTTGCTTCTTTGAGACAGCATTTTCCATCGTACATTCGAATTATCTTGTGAACATTGGCATGCTGTAATCTTCTGGCTGTAAAATCTTGATCGATAACTGCACAATGCAGTGGACTATTTGTCCCTTATGGAGTACAAAATAGGAATAATGTAAAAAA